>JAAGNO010029455.1:167215-199713 GCA_033439905.1 Ceryle rudis
TCTAGTTTTCCCAGCACCCCCTCCGGTCGGGGAGGAAAACTGTCCCTTTTGCTCCTTTTTTAAGTGCCCAGGGGGTTCCCCCCCCTGGCCTTTATAACCTCCCCCCCCCCCCCCCCCCCATATCACATCTACTTATCTCACAATACTTATCTCACAACTCTTGTATCCTGTGAATTTGCTTGATATACCCTTCAGGACTAGGTCACCTCTTGTCCATGGTAAATAAACACAGAAGAACTCACACAACATCTTGGTAACTGATTTCCTGGATGGTCTCTGAACATTCACAGCCATTTCCTCCACTTCCAAAGATTTGTCTCCTTTCAACTGGCAAACGGAGGGAAACCAAAGGAGAGCTTAGACAGGAGATGACACCTGCACCAGACATAGCCTGTTTGTTATTTTGATAGCTGCAGTTTGAGAAGGCAAAATTTGAGGTAACTCAGGACTCAGTGAAAAAAATCTACATTTAAATTTCAGTTTTAGTCTTGGGAAACATTGAAACTTTAGGTTCAAAATGATCTGCTGATTTTAGGCATCTGAGACTGTATATTTACTGCAAGTTTGTATTTCAGTTCTCCACTTGTCCTTTCTCAGTGAGTCAATATTTGGTTTACAGTTTGTGTTCAATTTCAACAATATTTTATCTTCTGGCAAAATATTGTTTGTTTGTTTCCCTAAAAGAGTTCCCAACAATTAAGCACAAACTAATGATCCAAAAAAATACCCAGAGAGGCTTCTGTGAAACACAGCTGTAATCACTAGAAAAATTCCTGTAGAATTCAGGGCAGTTCATGCCCCGACTGCTTGGACTAATTGATGTTCAATTCATCTAATGAACAAAACCCATATATGCTCTTTTGCAGACAGTCAGTGTGCATGATATGCACAGATTCAGTCACATACTACCCAATTACAAGGAGTTGTATTTTTTTCTTGCAGTAGTTTTCCCTGGACTTAAAAAAAAACCCAAACCAACCAATCAAAAAAAAACCCAAACCCAAAAACTGTAACCATAAGGAATAATAATCTGATCGTCCCTGAAATGTTTCCCCAATATGCTTACAGAGAAAGCACTAGTGCTTTGGTGATGAAAAGACCAGGTCAAGATAATCAGGACAATTGCTTTTATTATAAAAGAAACCATCTATGAAGAGTGTATAACTGGACCCAGCTTCCTGAAGTGGGAACTTCTGACTATCCAACGGATTTGGAATGATGGCTTTTTCCACTTAAACTGGAAACAAAACTTTTAATTACATGGGAAAGAATATCACAAATGAGTGAAAAGATAGAAATGGATCTACATTTGTAAAAATCTTGTGAAAACATGCTAGCTGTACCATTTTCTCTTGCCTTTTAACATCGTGACTTTGCTTCCTCATTTTTGATTAACAATATTTTTCTGTAAGGATGATCAAACGAGACCTTATTTCAGTGTTCTATTTATTCATAAAACCCATAAAAGGGAATCACATGTAACTCAAATTGTATTCAGTTATAGAGCAATTCAGCCTCTCATTATTCCCTTTGTAACTTTTAGTCATAGCCACAGTTGCTTAAGGAAGAGGCTCAGCTGATTTGAAACACATATAGTGATAAATGTCTCCTCAAATTGATTAAAATCCCTAGTTTCCCTTCAGTGGTGTTCATTCTCAATAGTAATCTATCCAAGGCACATTCCAAAGCTTCAGAGAATACAGTGCTCTGATGCTGTAATAAACGAGATACACGTGTATCTTTATTTTTCACCTTCCTCCTGTCATTTTGGTGATGCTATAAGGCTCTTCTTTAGCCTCAAGTGGTAATAGTTGGAGGTGTAACTAGTCAGAATAACTCAGCAGTTACAAATTAATAAAACAATGAATTATGCCAAATAGGAAGGAAAAAAAAAAAAAAAAAGAATCTATGGCTAAGGTTGTAACTTGAGTCCATGCCAATGGTTTGACAAAGAGCACCAACCAAGGTAGTGCCCATTTGAACATCACTGGGGATGTATGAGGCCATGTAGAGTTGCTTGGAGATGAATGTTACCTATTCATTGCAAAAGAATTAAAAGTGGATCAAGAAGCTGAAAATTGGATTCCTCTGCCCCCCTCTCCCTTATTAGATACAGCATATTTTACTAGAAATCAAAAGGCAGAGTAAAATTAGGGCCTCACCTATCCCCAGGCAAACCTAGTGAGGCCACTCAACAAAAGCAGAACTATCTTCTGTAAGCTCCTCTGTCTGACACAAGTGGTGACAAAGCTTTCTCTCCATCTGACAGAAATACTGATATTTAAAAACCACAAAAGCATGCAGCCCTGATTATTGCAGTGATTTGACTGAAGCAGTTTCCACCTAAACTGCAGACTGGGTGTGCTCTTAGCTCATTCCCATGCAAAGGAAAATGTGTTAGTGGGTACAAGGGTTGCTGAACAACCTCCATGACAAGGGGACAAATTCTTCCAGGAGCATGCTGGGCTCTGCAGAAATTGGCCAAAAGCAGTGACTGTCCACAAATGATTCTGGTTTTAACAACTGGGCATTTAGGGGGCAAAACAGATTTTGATGATAAAATCTGGACCAGATGTGCATTGGCATGAATGAGTTGTCTTGATTCAAAAGACTGTTGAAATAAAAATTACCATTATGTTCAATGTGTTACTGAGGGGAAGTGACACTAAGAAAAGTGTTGGACTCTTAGCAGAAGAATTGTCCTGCGTAGGTAAGGTCAATCTAGTCCTATCTCACCATATAGATCCCCTCACAGATGCCTGAAGTAGGTAGGATATGTCAGTTTCTGGACTCTCCACTTCATTCACTGACAAAAATCCTTGTTAAATAGTGTCTGACTTTTAGATGACCAGTGATAACAAACTGTCTCTGTGTCCTTTAAGAGACCATTTTGAAAGAAATGGACAGGGACCTTGCACTGAATCCCACTGCAACACAGGCTTCTTCCCAAGCAATGCCACCCCACTGCTATCAGCACTGCAGGGATTAACTTCTACAGTCATTTCCCAATGTTCTCATTTTCTCCCTCTCCTTTCTCCTCAGCTTTTTGGCTCTGGGTTGCAACCAGCAGCTCAACAGCTGAGCTGAGTTTAAAGAAAAGCCTGGTTGATTTAGGGCTTGGTCCTAAAGGCACCTGTGATAAGGACCTTATGAAAGAAGCTGCAGGAAGCTTCCATGGTCAAATCTAATGAGACTGCAGTGTAATCATCAGTGTTCTCTTCTTTATAGTATTGCTGGAACTGTCTATTGACTGTAACATTGTAGTATTAAACAACAAGCCTTAAAGTTATATCCAAGTGGATCATGACATTATTGATCATGAGGTAACCAGCCTGATGGCTCTATCAGCACTAAAATTCCCAATGAAAAGGAAAAATATATTTTTTTCCTTTTTGCAACGAATAAAATTAAAAATTAAGTCAGCTACTCTATGACCCATGTTTGCTACCTTCTCACAGCTGCTTTACTTGTCACACTTTTTCCTCTGTGTTGGATCGTGAGGCTCTCCTGAGCACTGCCAAAACTTGAGGGAGAAACTTTGGTGAGGAAGTGACTTTCCTACAAAGCCTGGACTTGGAAAGGCTATGTCTCCATTTGCTGAATTTGACTGTTGTACAAGCTTTGAATCAACTCTGAGACTACAGTCTGCGAGCAACACATGGCACTCAGGAGTATTGCTGAAGCTTCAAAGATTTCATCTTCTGTGAGTAGATAAAAAGTGTCTTCTCTTGAAAAATTATATATATACACACACCCCATTCTTATATAATTTTGGTTGAAAAAATGAAATTATCTTGCCTAGTGCAGTGCAGATAAACCCAGGATGGATGTTGTTTAAAATTTGGAAGTCTGCATTGAATATACAGAAAAGCAGAGGCATAAACAATGAACATTGCAACCCTTAGGAGTGACAGCTTGAACATATCCATGAATGTGGACAGAAGTCCTGTGGGAGCATCCCTCGTCTGGTATATAGTTTTTCTTCTGGAATGGGGATTAGGAATATCTACTGCCAGAAATAGAAGTTATTACAATCTTCAAGATTTCTTTTTATTAGTTAGGGATTTCTCTTTTTCTTTTTGTAAACAGCTATGTTTTCAGCACTTTTTCCTCCCTTCAGGTCCTATTTTGCAAAATTTTCAGTGAAGCCACGTAAAGACCCCACAACAGCCACTGTGCAGTGGGGATGATTTAACCCATTTATTGCTTCAAAGATCTTCTGTATGCTATGAATTTCTGACAATTAATCATTGTGGCTTTTCCTGGATTGTGGCTTTTCCTGGATAAGGAAAAATTGCTTCTATATTAGTTTCAGATACCAGTAAATATCAACTGGCATATATGGTGGATATATACACCAGCAGAGATCTGGTTGGATATATTTCAAATTATTAGGTAAGTTCATTCATCTCTACTAGCATATTGCATCCTGTCTTGTTATATGATCAGATGCAGCTTTTAAACTTTAAATTATATTCAGTGTGATGAGATAGGATTTTTATTTTCAATATATACATCTAACGTACAAGAAGAGTTATTGACTCACTACAATTAGCAATGGATTTCAGTGTTGTGCTACGTAGTTTTATAATACTGTGATACTGCTTGTTTTATCCATGTATTTAAATGATGAATACTTGGTAAAACTAGGCTCACTTTCTGAAGAGACAATGAATATGAATTGTAAGGTAGCCTTAATCAATGGTGAAACTATGCTGTAGTTCTCTAAAGAAATGATTACTGCATTTGCTACCTGAAGCACTAAGGCAGCATTTCAGTTTATGACAGCTTTGTGAGTTTAACAACTGAATATTATCACCATCTTTAGGGAAGAAGAAAAATAAAGTAATGCAATGGAAATTCCACAGTCACAAAAGAGAGAAAACAGATAATACATGAGATTCAATCACTAGCCTGCTCTTTTTTATTTATTTCATATTTTCCTTTTGTGTCTTTTCTTTTAGTCTGTACTGTAAAGGTGCAAATCTCTGAGAGGCTGGAATCAATCTACAAACTTGGATGTTTAAGTAACATTAAAATGCGAGCAGCAGTGATAGTAATTAAAAAAAAAAAAAAAAAAAGATTGGGCTAACTTATTCCCCAACATAGTTATTTTCATTTGAGAATGGGTTTACTCCAAAAAAGGAGTTGAACCCACTGTTTTCAGAGGTTTGAATTACTTTTGGTTTTGGGAGGAAAATGGATGGGGAAGAAAAAGGTGCAATCACTTAAAAGACAGAAACAGACACAAACACACAAGAATGAGCTAAGGAAACACTAAGCACAGTCAGAGTAGGACTTACTCTTAGCCCCATCAGATAGTACAGCACACTTATTACCCCCATAGGCAGCACATAGAAGAGAAAAGAAGTAATCTGGACAATACAGTTGTAGATCCACATGGGCATTACTACAGTGCAGGTAGCAGAGCCAGGGACCAGGGTGCCATTGGGAAAATACTGCAGCATGATGCCATGGGTGCCTGTGTTGGGGAGGGCGAAGAGGACAGAGAGGACCCAGAGCACCACAATGGTCCTCAGGGCACGCTTGCGAGTACTCTCCAGCTTGGCACGGAAAGGATGTAGGATAGCAATGTATCTCTCCACACTGACTGTGGTCACACTGAGGATGGAGGCAAAACACACTGTCTCAAAGAGTGCCGTCTTCAAATAGCAGCCAATGGGCCCAAACAAGAAGGGGTAGTTGCTCCACATCTCATAGACTTCCAGTGGCATCCCAAAAAGCAGCACAAGTAGATCTGAAATAGCAAGGCTGAAGAGATAGTAATTGGTTGGGGTCTTCATGTTCTGATGCTTGAGGATTACCAGGCAAACCAAGAAGTTACCTACCACTCCAACAATGAAGATCAGTGTGTACACCAAAGCCATGGGCAAGAACAGGTGGCTCCGTCTGGGCCCACATAGGAAGGCTAAGTAATCCTCGGTGCTGTTTAAGTACTTCCTGAAACGTTCTTCATGTAGAGCAAGGTGGTTAAACCAGGAGATATTACTGATCCAGGCCATTTGTGGATTTGCTGAAATGTTTCACAACCGAGAGCTGGTTTTCTTGAAGTTTGCTCACTTTTTGCAGAGAGAGAAAGAGAGGGGGTGAGTTGTCTTGCCAGACCTAGATGCACAAAGCCACTGAGAGATGTGAGTGTGTTTGCCTGGCTCCAGTTAAGGTTTTGCCGTTGTAACAGCTGTTCCCCTGCAAGAACTCCTTTAGCCAGAAAGCCCCTCCTTTCACACATATTCATTGGCTCGCTAAGTGCATTAGATTATAGAGTAAGAAAAGAGGTTCCAGATACTTGTACCAGTCCCTGTAGCAGATGGATTTACAGAATCAGAAATGTGGGATTTAGACAACTGGGAATCTAAAATACAGGATGTGAGACAAGCTGCAAGATGTTTGTATTTGTGAGAGGGTGGGAAACCAGACCAAAGCAAAACAAAACACCACCCTGAAAACACAGTCCAAAAAGCTTTTACAAAATTATATTGATGCTACATCCAGTTATGAGGCAGAAACAATAACAAGAAAAATCTGGCATAGTTTTATTTTTCAGATCTCTGCCAGTTTTTCTTTTCTGTTCTCTATGGCAGCAAGTACTTGGAAACAGAGTTTGATCAGTAAAAAGCCAACCTGTTTTTTTGTAGTCATTCATGTGGAATTAGGCTGCTATACTGTTTCACCTTTTTTTAAACACTATATTTATTTTTTTTTTTTAATCCTGAAATCCAACATAGGATTTAATTGCTCTTATTTCTATCAAACTATTTTTCCACTTTCCTGGCATGCTGGAATCTGAACCCATATTCTTAGACAGACTCCCAAATCAAGTCTTTCTGAGGACTCTATTATTCCGAAGACATATTTATTGCCTCTGGGACTAAATTGACATGATTTTTTTATAAACTATTATTTCTTTCTGAATGATAGTCATTCTGTAAACACACTTTCTGAGCCCAAGTATATCCTACAACATTGATGGCTGTGTCAAAACAGATCATTTATCTCCTTACAAATGCCTGATTCCCTACTGAATTTCTCTAAAACAAAAAAGCTTTGAAGTTTATGGATGTCATCTTCAGAAAAAGTTTAGCTGTTCAGAATTGAAGAGGTGCAAAAGTTGGGGTCTAGTTTAAGGGGTGTCAGCTTGATGTGCAATTTGTCTGCCCAGTACCTCTCACTAGCTTTCACTTTTAGGCACCTGCCCTGTTCCCCTCCTTGAAGCCATGTAGACTTTTTACAGCCCAAACACATCCTGGCAAGAAGCTCCTTGGGTCTACTACCTATGTGTGAAGAATCACCTTCTTTCCTCTATCTGACCCTTTAGCCATTCCTTCCTGGCTACTAACTGTGTATTTTTAACCATCGAGAAACAAATGAACAGCCTTTTTGTCTGGCACATCCTCCAAAATCCTGACAAAAAACAAGTTTTCCAAGGAAGATGCAAACTACTCCACTGTAAGTGGCTGGCCAGTAAACTGATACCACATGTTTTCTGACTCTTAAGAACTGTGGCTGTCTTAGATCCTGTCTTCTTTACTCCTTCCCTCTTTAACGTCATCTTTAGTAGCGGTCCACTAATCTTTCAAGAAAAAAACAACCTGTAATAAGCACAGACTGCCTCCAAAAATAACAGCAAGAGGTAAAGAACTGAGGTTTAGTCTCACAGAGGCATGATGTGTGGAGCCTGAGAGTTACTGCACAATCATTCAGACTATTAGAGGCATGGAAGGTACTGCAGCAACTATACTAAAAGACAGAACATGTCTCTTGTGATGACTTTCAGATCTGCTGAAATGATTTCACACATAAACTCCTCCATCAGAAAGGCCTCACTCATTTACCTTGCCATTGCACAGAGGTATTTCATTCAGTGTATTGAAAGGTTTTATTAGATTGGTGAGCTAGGAGTGTGCTCATTTGACTTATTTCTCCCATCTTAAAGAGATGCTTTGCATTTGAACAATGTTGAAAGAATGTGAATTTGATTTTGATCTACTGTTTGTTGCTGTAAGAGGTAGGAACAGAGGAATCATTAGTAGGGTGCCCAGTTGAGACCAGGATTGACTGTTTCAGAGCACAGTAAGAGACAAGTTCAGGACAAAACACTTGCTGTACCTCTGCTTAACATTCAGGGTTTGCCTTTGATCTCTCAACAATATTTTATTTCTTTCCATTTCTTCTTCCCTCCCCAGTAAGTTCCACCATGTTATACTACATCATAACTGAGGTGAGTAAAGTAGCTGCCAAACTAGTCTTCATTTTTCTTCTTGCACATTAAACTCCGTAAAGAAACTGGAAGGCAAGCTTGAGAGCTGTTCAGCTTGAACTCAATCTTACAGAAGGGAAACCAAAATGAATTGAGTTGTTTATTCAAAAGCCAACAGGGTAGCCAGACACCCTCTATGAGAGGAAAGCAGTGGGCTGTAGAAACACTGCAAGTCTGTTGGAACTGTGGATGTGCCAGGCTCACCTGTGTCTGCTTCCACTTGTTCTCCCTCCTCCATTCTTTCTGATCCTGCTGGGCTTGGGTGCTGACAAGCTGTGAGAATAGAAGCACAGAATAAAACAGGTCTATTTGTCTAGTAGCTCACCCCTGCAACCATGTTCCTATGACCATGATTAAGTGACAGATAGAGAGGACAAAGAGAGTGAAAAATATATTTCAGTTAATTTCTCAAAACGTTATTTGATGTTCTTTATCCTATCTGTCTCAATAAGGATAGGAGAGTGTATCTAACTAGCTGTGGCTTGCTATGATTGGAAATATTTTATTTTTACAGAAAGAGAAAATAAAACCAGATTTTCCTTTTGAAAGTAATATTAAAGCATTTTAGTATTTTTCATTATAAAGTGCATTTTATTGGTGCTTGCTGTAATACACTCAAAGGAAGAATGGTGTGCTGCATGCTGGCCTTAGACTTGTACAGGTTTATGTAATAGTAATGTAATATATGTAGTATTTCCAATAATGTAATGTACACTAGGTCATGCATATTAATGTAGAGTCATATTTGGCAACATTAACCCAGACCAGGTTTTTTTGGTAGTGTCACTATTAGTCAGCATGGCATTATCTCCTTAGGCACTGACTGTGCCCTCATGCTGGTGGTATCTTCACATTTACATCGTGGAATCTTTCCCTTAGCTGACGTAATGTGCTACAGCACACTCCCATGTTCCACTGAGAGCAGCAAAGTGCACATTTAAGAAGAGGTAAATTCAAGTGTCTTGTTGGTTCCTAAAGCCCTTGTAAGGGCACCCATTAAGGAATATATATTAGGTGAGTAAATGCTGAGTAATGTTATATTTTAGGGAAAATTGGACACATTCATCAAAAGAGACAGAGACCAGTGGAGGTAATCCAAAGTACAGCAAATAGATAAATCCTCCCCCTACACACTTACACGTCACACTCACAGAGGGATGTATTTTTGAATAACTATGGGCCATTATGATGATCTGCTCTGAATACTTGCTCATCTCAGTGTAGAATTTTATCCATGCAAAACAAGGTTGGTGTTTTTTTATATATTTAGATGCATGTAGTGTGACAAGGAGTTTTCTCATCCAGCTTCATTTGCTCTGGTTGTGGAACTGGAAATAACATATCTGTCCTAGTGCCATGGTGTGCCATGCTAATTGATTCTGTTGATTAGCTGAGAAACAATACTGCCCTGACATGTCCACTTGTGCTGACAACTCTGAGAAACCCTGAATGGGATGCTGCTCAGGGTTTGCAAGAAAGTGCTGTAATGCTTACTGTACATACAACTTCAGGAAGACATCCTATTTCATTGGAAGGGCTAGAAGAGATACTGAGTTTGCCATAATTCCTGGCAAGCAGATGCACTGATTTTTAACTTCAGCAATTAGAACCCAACCTTTCATTTCTGATTTCCATTTGCAGCCATCAGATTTTGTTATATCAGTGGTTTCACCCTTTCTCCAATGTGTAGATACTGAAGGTAGGTGCAAAACCCTTCAGAAATTCTGTGTGAAGGCATTGCTATTCCGTCTGTTTGAGCTTGCTTTTCCTACTCCTTTCATGGAGCCTTTCAGAGCTGCCTGTGGAGCCACATTGCTTTCTGAATTGCAGGTTCAAACTCCCTGTTTTAATCTTTTGAGTACTTTGCAGTACCAAGTATCCCTGTCGCATATGGATACAAAGAAGAGGATGCACATAAGAGCATGCAGAGCTGGTAAGCAGAACTGTTAAGCCATAATGCACTGAATATGTTAACACAAATGGTAGAAAATATGTCTGCACTCCCCTTATAAATTACAGAGTTATAATTATAGATCATGGGTTTAACTTTTATATTTTTTTCTCTTCTGGTTCGCTACACTAGCTTGAACCTGAGACCTTGTTTTTCTAAGTATATTTGGGATAACATTCAACATGCCATCAAATACATAGGGACATCTTGTATATTTTCTCTCCCTCCAGGCTGGAGAAGTGAGCTGCACTATAATAATAGCTGGATCTGCAGTAACATTTCCATGTCTTATTGTAAGTCATTTTGCAATTATCTAGTCTCTTCACGGACAGCTTTGCCATGGCTGTGCATGAGATCTGAAGTCCCCCAGGATGTCAATCAACACACATGAGAAGTGGATTTCATGATTACAGTACAAAATAGCAAGGAGAGCACCTCTCTGCCTTGAGCAGCTTGCAAACCACACTGACACTTACACATAGGCTACTTTAAATGTGGAACCCATTTTCCCTAAATTTAGTTATTAAAAGCAGAACATTATTTTTCAGGCTCCTACTTCAGTCAATAGTGGAAAGAGAAACCACTAGGATGGGATTTCTCCTAAACCATAGCACCAGGTAAGAGATATGAAACAGGGTAGCTTATTTTTTTGTACTGTCTGAAGAGGGAAAGTGTGTAATGACGTTTAACAGCAAGCTTGTTAAACAGCTGAGATGAATTTAGCCACCAGTTTTGTGAAGTCTTATCTATCCTCCTCCTATCAGGACCAGTCTTTAGAGGGAGCCAGATACAGGCTTTGTCTTTGAGATGCTGTTGGGGCAGCTGAAAACAGGACTAGACAACCAGCCCGCAGCTGAAGAAGAAGGATAGTCCAGTGTTAAAAATCACTTCCTAGTCCTCTCTTATCTAGCTAGCACCTCTTATCTAGCATCTAGGTGGATATAACAATTGACTTGGCTTTCTGCAATGGATTGTTTTGTTAGCGTTGATTCTGGAAGTCAGTGGGAATTATGTCCTTCCTTTTTAGTAAGTGTTTTGTGTGCTGAGTGTGTGTGTGCTCATGCTCTGAAGAGGCAGTGGGTGGCAGGTAGGGACAAGTTTCAGGCTTGACGTACAGGGAAGCAGCAAAAAGAGCTAAAAAAGAACTATGATACAGAACACCTTGTCATACTGAACGTGTCCATCATGACAAAGTGACTTGGATTTACATGGGGAAGATGAAAGGATTGTCACGGCAGAAAATGTATTGAAGTCACAAGCACGGTACAGAATGAGTCATTGTCTGAGTCAGGAGGGATCTGCTACTACAGGAATTCAGATTTCCACAGTAAGAATCAGATTATTTAGCTTCTCTCTGTGGCTTTCTGCATCTTATTACACTGTTGATACTCCATTGCAGTTTCTTCCTTTCTCTGTGCCCTGTATGTTTCTCAGGAGAGCTTGACTCACTTGATTGTCTGACCCAAAAGAGACTTTAAATACTTTCTCTGACATGACTCATCACTATTAATTCTCAACACACATCCATTTGACTTCTATTCAACACCTTGGGATTTGGGTAAGGATTTTTCTCCTCTGGAAAAAAAAAAAGTGCATATAATGGAGTCCACATAGTGTCTGGATATGGATTAGACATATGCACTGATGAGACAGAAGAAATCACAGTGACAAGTCTTAACATATTCAAAGACAAGGCAGTGATGCATTGTATTACTGGAGGTGGTAGAAAGTTAGCAAATTGTTACAGGAGAACTGAATCTGCCAATGAAAATGATAATTGATACACATGGAATATATGCAGCACATATTATATATAAAACTAACAGTGTTGGTAACCTTGTTCTAAGAATAATAAAGCTTATTTGAAAAGTTTTACTCCTATTAGAAAGCTTTATACACTCCTTATTTCCCCCAGAAATCCAGTGATGTGTTAGTTTAAACTCCATGAAACAGTTTGTTCAGAGCTACTTAACAATGAAGAAATTTAAGAAATTTGATATTAGACAGCATTTTTTCCTCTTCTTCCAGTTTCAGAAAAGGCTTGTTTAAATTATCTATTCCTGTTTAAATTTATTTTTTTTTTTCTCCAGTAAAAGTATTATTCTACTGCTCATAAGGGTGACTCTTTGGCAAAAACACTTGTCAAGAGTTTCCATTCCTTCTGCATCAGCTGCTCTTTAGATTGCTTTGTAAATTGGATTACGGTGATCACTTGTCTTTGTGTCACATTGAAAATCAATATTATTTGACTTGGAATTAATGAAACCATCTTTATGAAGAAGGATGTGCATAATTTGGAACATTAATATGCTGGCAGATGATGTTCCATTCCTGCTCTTTTCCCCATTAGACTATCCCCAGGAGTAATATTTTGGTTTAGTTAAATGCAGTGAGGGATGGTGCTGTTCTTTTGAATGTCTCCTGCTGCAAGGTTAGAGAGAGAAAGAAAACTCTAAGCACAACAGTGATGAAAAAGATCCATTCCAAGATAGGTAATTTATCATGCTTTTCAAATAACCTAATAGGCCTTAGACATGCAAAGCAAACTGGATTAACTTTCTAAAAAGCTTGTTCCAAATTGTGGCAAACATCTCAAAAACGTTTTTGTGCTTTACAGCCCAATATGCAGTGAGATGATCCCAGGCAGAACTGCAAAATAAAGTAAAATAACCCACCTGTGCCCTCTGGTGCTGAGGAGAAGAACAAGGGAGTCCCTGTGAAATGTAAACAGCTATGCAGGACTAGGGTGTGGGATTAGGTGGCCTGAGCACCCCTATGACTTGGTAATTCTGGATTCAGTGGCTTTTACTAGGTCCATTCTCCACCAGCATTTAGGTCAGTTTGCCAGTTTGGGAGCCTTATTGCCCTTGCTGAAACCAAAGATGAGTATGAGGCTCAGGAGCTTCCCACACAGTCCCTGAAAACAGAGAAGGAAATGAAGGTGAAGTCTGTGCTCTCCATTTCAAATGCAAAAAAAAATTTTTATGTGGGCTTTTCCTTATACTATGGGCACTGAAGCCACTGATTCTGCAATGCATTTCTCTTTATTCTTCCCCAGTGCTAATTGTACAGTGGCTGTACAAACTTGGCTTAATCCACCTCTCTTTACTGGGAGACCCATTTAGCATCCAGATGGATAGATATTTTGCCTAGCCAAGACATCTTCATTATTTGCTCATTTGCAAACTCTGATCCACAATTAGATCTGAGCTGACCCAGAACTCTATTGACTTGCTCTGATTCTACTAAATGCTAAACATCTCTTATCAACAAACATCCAAATGTGTTCTACAATACCTTTAATAAAACAAATTTCTGCATCAGAGAAATGACTCAAATCTGAGTCAAGTTGTTCTCTCAGTTCAGCAGGCTGCATTTAAATGGGTAGCAATATTAAGTCTGAAATGAAATCAGAAATAGATTAGGTAAAGAAAACTGAACTAGAAAGCTTGGTGGATTATTTTTCAATTCTATTTAAAGATCAGTGGCTAAAGATTAATGTTGCTTGAAACAAGAAAATCTTAGTGATGGCTGTCAGGACAAAAAAGCAAAATAAAATGGAGGAGGAGAAGACCTAACAACCTTGAACAATAATGTGTCAGGAAGATAAAGAAATGCTGGGTATTAGAAGTGAAAAAAGACAAAATTAACTTTAGACAGGGAAATAAACAGAATACACTAAATGAAAAACATACATAAAGGTAAAGACATAGATGAAGACAAAGGAAGACAGAAAGAAAGAAAGCAACAACTAACCTGTAGAGAAATAGGATCATAAGATCACAGGCTAATGAAGCCTGCAAGGGATGTCTGGAGGTCTTTAGTCCAACTTCCTACTTAGAGCAGGCTCTGCTAGAGAGTCAGACCACAAAGTGGACCATCAGACAACCTCCTCCTAAGTGTTGCAGAGGCTGCTATGAGGTCCCCTGAAGCCTTCTTCTTCTTAGGTGAGACCAGATCTATTCTTTGAGCATCTCTTCAAGGGCAAGTGCTCTAGCTCCAGACATCTTTGTGATCTCTCCTAAGCTTGCTCCAATTTATCAATGTCATTCCCATATTGGGGGAACCAGAACTGGATGCAGTATGCTAGATATGGGCTAATGAGTGCAGATTTGCAAGGAGATAACCACCTCTGCATTGTTTATTGCTTACAGACTTATTAATACATCCTGCTGCTGCTGTCAGGCATACAGCTCTCTCATGATCAGATTCTGTCTACCAACACACCTAGTTCTTTTTACTTTAGTACTTGTCTGCCTTTCCCATTTCCTCTGCGTGGAAGCTGTTACACCTAAAATTTGCGGAACGACTCTTCAGCATTGCCATTTCCAAGATAACATTCTGTATAAACCCAGTTAGTTTCACATTGTTATTCATTATTCTCTCTTCTTCTGTTTGAAGTAGTTCAACCATCCCATACATGGTCCAGATTTATGAGGTATCTGGAAACCTAAGTCTCTCTGGTACTCATGAGACTTCAAATCCTAAAGGCTGTTCAGAACCTCAGTTCCTAGCCTTATGTTACCAGCAACAGAAGAGAAATACTATACCACAAATTTTCACAGCACTGAGAATGTCCTACTTAAATATCTACCTTGTAATTTCCCTGGAGGATAAAATACAGGATGAGTTGGTACTGGATAGATTGCTAGCTCTAATAAATGGCCTATAGAAAACAGTCAGGACTTTTTCTCAAGACATAAAAATGTTCCAGCATTAGAACTGAAGGTTTCCAGGCTTCTTACTCCAAGATTTGTTGATTGGCCTTGCATTGCCACAGTGTTGATCAGTAAGTCCTCTAAAACTTTAGGGTGTCCTGCAGCTGCCAAACCTTTCAGCATCCCTGTGCTGGCCTTTCATTTCATTGGACAATGCTTTGCTTGCTTTCTTTTGGTTGACAATCACTATATTTTGACATGTATGGTCTTACACAACACCCGTTTGAAGTCTCGAAGTTGACATGCACGCGATTTAACACAAAAGGGAGCTGCAGTACTTTGTGCAACTCATATTTGTTAATAGTTTTCTTTGGTCTCTAGAACAGCGAAGATGACTGGTCAGGCTGACAGCATTGTATGTGCCTCCAGCCTAAAGGAAAATCAGAGAATTTGCTCATATTTATGAAGATACAAGTTTTAAATGATACCTAACAGTCAGATATAAAAGAAGAAATACTCTTACTGTAGGGTGGAAAAAGGTTCAAACCAGAATACAGGGCAGTAATCTGTACATCTCTAGTGCCTTTTGAGAAACATTTAGTTCCAGACCTAAATGAGACTTCCTATGATGAGTGCATGGCTGACACTGTCTCTCTTTTCAGAGAAGGTGTACAGGCCATGATTTTGTCTTCGAGAGGTCAAATCAAGGTCTATGAATTTTGCCAGTGATTCTTTCAAGAGCATTCTACAATGCAATGTAGATGGTGCTTGGAAGTGTTAAAAAGTCTGTGTGGGCTTGGTGGGGAAAAATCTCATCCTGAGCACATCTACCCTACTTTGCTATAAAATTTACCAAGACATTTTCAAGTGTTTCATAAATATGAATAGCCCAGACCTTCAAAACAAGATTGTCCTTCTCCCAGAGAGATACAGAGGAACTATGAAGTTCTAACAAATTCTAGTGATTTAAACTTTTCAGTGTTTGTCCCTGTCCTGTACCACCAACCCACTGGAGGAAGATCATGAGACAGTTTTGTCTCATTCCAAACTAAATTTAGCTTCCCTTCCACCCTTTTAGAAGCATTATGTAGATTCTGCCTTCAAAGACATCATGTCTTTCTCTGACAACAATTGCAATAATGTCAAGAGGCCTGGTGTACTTTAAAACCCATTTGAGTCTGACACTGAAAATTTTTAGATTGCTACCAGATTTTGCACACATTAACTTGAGGGCTTTTTCTTCAGTCCTAATACATATTTATAGTGAAGTGGGTGCTTTTTCAAACTGTTCTTGGTATTTTAAAAATACAGGCCGTAGAAGGTGTTCTTTTACTGTTTCTTGACATTAAAGAAAAGGATGAAAACAGGAAATTGTGTAGTTTCCATGCAACAGCCATGCTGTTGTAGAAAAAGAGGCTGCTGTATTGATCTGTTGCAGGTAGATTTCTGAGATCTAAAATCAATTGGAAGATGAAAAGTGGGACAAAAAAACAGGCTTAAAATGAAATATGCTCTTTAATGAAAAAAAAAAAAAAAGCTCATTTGAATAGTGTTATATTTCAAATAGAAAGTGCCTGAATTTGAAGCCCTAATCGCTAAGTACCATGGAAGCATGTGAAAGCATCTCCTGAAGAGCAGGAAAAAAAAAAAAATCCCACACCCAAATCTGAAGAACTGAACATCTGAATGCGCTTTTGAAGACATGTTTTTTCTGACAGTACATACATTAGTTCTGGTGAATAGCTGTTTACCCAGTTAGCTGGGGAAAAAAAAAGTTTCTACTTTTCCACTTCAATATCAAACAAAAACCAAGGAATTTTGTGCTTCACGAGATGCTACTGATTTTGACGAAAATACTCTCCTACAGAAAATTTCTGAAAGTAAAATGTGATCTGCTTTGGGAATGTCAAAATAAAGGTTTTCACATCAAAATGTTACGCCTTTTCATTTATATTAGTCTGACTATTTCTATATTATTTTTAGGTCTGCCATAAATATTACTCAACAGGTTTTGTTAAGAACATGTCAAGTTAGTGTAAAATACAGCCAGACGTAACATGACTTTTCCATATTTTCTAACCTTTTAAAATAAGTTTAAAGTACATTTACTACTGAGTAGAGATTGAACTGGAAAAGTAACATTAAGTCTTTCAGAGTGTTTCTTATTTAATCTAGAAGACGAGCAGTACAGAAGGTATTACCCAGGGAATAGCTGTTTTCAATAGCTCAGTGTTAACTTTGTATATTTTTTTAAAAATTATTCCAAATTATATTGGTTTATAAAAACTATTGGAATTTTAGAATTTTTTGACTCTGCAAAAGTTTTCACGATTTCAGCTATTCCTCCTATTTCAGAAAGAAAACAAGCCTTTAAGCATTAGTGTTTCCAATGAACCCAAAATTCCAACAAACTCTGATAATCATCAATTTTCTTTTTCTCAGACTGATTATGTGCCTATCTTACCAAAAAATTCCACAGTCACCTTTGCAAATACGATCTGGAGACTTTAGGTAAACAAGATCGCATTTACATAGAGAGTAGACAAGTTTTTAAGGGGCACATCATTAGACACTTCAGTTTCATGCAGAACAGACACACTGTGAGGCAAGGCCTCAGTTATACACATAACAGAGGGCATGAAAGGCAGGGCTCGATTCAGAGATAACTGTTGAATTAAAAACATTCCAGACTTCTATGTGTGTGCACATATATATGTATGTAGAATCTTTATATAACGGGTAGCTATGAAACACTATATATGGTAAATTTTCCTTTTCATGTGGTTTATCCTGGTTGTAAACATAAGTCTTTCAATAAATGAAAAAAAAAAAAAAAGTGTATAGATAGATGACCTCCAGCAAACAATATTATCCTATATTTACAATGAAAAAAATATAACTCATGTTTCTGACACTTGTTTTTAAAGCTTTTGTATTGCTCTAAAAAGGTTGAAGTATTGGTGGTGTTTGAAAGCAAATCAATGCCTCTTATTTACTGCCTGCTTTTCCATTGACTTTTAAGTGTGTGAAAAGACATGTGTAGTTTTCTGGGGATTTATCTGTCCAGCTTTTGTTGAATACAACTAATCAATTCTAAGAATCTTGGGAACAGCATTTTAAGCCCAGTTTTTGCAGTGCTCACAGTATTTGCTGCTTAACATTGCAGTCTTAAACCTTTTCAGTTCAGCAAAAAAAAAATAATATTCCCTCATGATATTTGAAGGCAGGTAAATACAAATACTTTCCCCTTTAATGAAATTTTCCAGCTCAGTGGGATCCTAGCTGAAGATTTTAGAATAATTTTGCAGGTTTTTATAGGTAATAACTGGGGACAGTATATCACAGTATACCAAAGTACTGAAGGGAAGGGATGCAGAATGCATTAGACTTAATTACATCATTTATTCAACCAGGTTTTTTTTTCAGTAGGAAGAGAACTGTTATCAGAAAATGTCAAACTGATGAACTCAAAACCTTTCATGTGAATGCACTTTTTTAAAACACTTAATGGGCAAAGATTTCCCTTTCACAGAGGGTTTTTAAGCAGCACACTGAAGGACTTTGCTCCTTTCCAAGAAAATGCAATAGCCCAGTGTTCTGGGTATTAGCACAGCATATGTGACACCAGGTTCAACTCCCCATTCCTACGCATTTTTCAAACGAATCCCAAAGTAGCCAAAAGCTGGCACTTAAACTCTTTCTGTTTTGAAAGTATTCAGATGTCTGATCTGGAGCTATCAGAGCAGAGGTTTGAGTCTGACCTGGATTCACCATTATGCTGAGTGAGGCCCTATCCATGGGCTAGTACCTATATACTCTGGGTTTTCCCAAGGTAACACTCACATAGTTCTAAAGTCCTAATGTGCCAGAGAAGGCATTTCTTCTCAAGATCTGAAGTTTATTTTGGACAGTAGCTAATATTCAGTGAAATTCTGATGAGGACACGTATCCACCAAGCATGAGAAAATGCAGAAAGCAGAGATAGTTCTGAAATTTGTCCAGAGAACAAGTAAAAATATTTTTCCTTCCTTTCTTCTCCCTGATGTGACAAACAAAGGCATTAATAATAACAAATGAAATGTAAAAACTTCTGTGACTTGCCTAGGGCTGGAAAACAGGTCAGTAATTCAACTTCTATAAGAATGCAGTATTTATGATCCCTAGCTGCCTTTTTCCTTCCCTAGTTTGTGTTACTTGTTTCCCTTGTATGCTGAAAATGCCTTAAAGTATAAAGAGGAACTTTTAAGAACCACATGTGGTTACATAATGACAAAAATGGGACTGTTTGGAATATTTTTCAAATGACTAACTAAGCTATAGATAAAAATTATCTCCTAATTTTGTTGATAGACTGTTAGTTCAGAAATATACCTTCAACAGTGAGACTGCTGCAGCTCGAAAAGGGAAAACTTAAACATTTTTGCAAAGCTGAAGTTAGGCTATTCAGATCAAAAGAAAAAAGCAATAGCATATAATTTATGCCTGATTTACACACAAACAAATCAAAATGTTGCATACTTTTTTTTTTCATGTTTAGAAGTATGTTCTAGTAATTTTAATGGGAAATTTAGTTCAAGCAATGAATTATTGTGCTAATACCTGGTATCTACATATTTTTCAGCACAGCTGCTCCAAATTTTTTAAAACAATCATCTTCACAGCTTGAATGCAACAGTAAAAAGAAAGCCAGATTAATGAAAATATACTTGCATATGTTTCAAGATGCTTACATCAATGTCAGGCTCATATTTAAGATCTTCTTTGGGCCAAGCCTTTTCAGTGTGTACAGGATGAAGATTTCTAGGAGGAGAAAGACAAATCTAGCAAGAGAAGCCCAGGAAAAAATGAAAGTGATAAATAACCAAACTTCTGCAGACATGACTCTGGTTTGTTTTTTGCCTCTAACTGTATTCAGGAGCTGATTGCTCCTGCTTTTCCTCTGAACTCAGTGACAAGTACCTTGTTTTACTGAATTTATTTACCTCATTATTATACCAAAAACGACAAAACCCAAAATGGAACAGGACAACATTTATGAAAAATCGCAAACTACTTAACTGCTTTCTTAAAATTTTAGTGACAGGACTGTGCATACAAAAGGAGAAAGGAAGCCACTTCACAAAATATTAAAAAGTGTCCTATTACAGAGATGCAATTGTGGCCAATAAACATGTCAGGATGGGAACATCAATGGTGAAAGAAGATGATGGAGATAATAATTCAAAAAAAACCCCCAAACATCCTGTCTAAACTACCTAAACTGAAGCCTCAGAAGTCAGGAACTTCTGACAGAAGGCGGCAATCAGTTAGGGACAAAGCTTAAAATCTCAGCTTTACAATATTTGAAGCAAACAATATCAATTTGCTATGAAAGCTAGTTGTGATTGAGAGGTTAAGGCAAAAAGCATTCCTACTCTTGTGTGTGTGTTGAAGAGGATGGTAATTGGGTTATCTAACTAGCCATGGGTACACAGAAATATTACAGGAAACTGCCCTCCTAATGGAGTCATAGATCTGCAAAAATTACATCTTCCTTCTATTCTCTGTGCATCTGTCATGTACCTCTAACACTATTCAGCCCTCTAAGTGAACCTACTACCTCTCTTTTCCTTCTTCATGTCTTGATTTCCCTTAGTTGCCATTCTTTCATTCTATGGACCAAAGCAGAAATCCTAAGATCCTAACAACGTAATGCGTGTCCATACTTCCATGTCTCAGTGCAGGATATCCAGCAGCATGGTGGGACAGCGAGGAAACATACAGCAAGCTCTTCTTGTACTGCAGGGAGATGAGGATGGCTGGGTTTCACCTGTACTGCTCTAATGCTGCAGTTCTTTGCCAGTGTTCCAGCTGACGAAATCTGCAGCAAAGTGCCTCACCACTCTGAAGTTATTAATTTCTGTGTAGCTTTTTCCTGGATGTATGCCACATTCGCACAACCTCTCTATCTCAAGTATTGGTAGGAATCAAATAGCACCTGTCATACAAAATGTATAAGTATTTGCTATACTAATATTGATATCCATCTTCCATTAGCCTTGCCTGACATATATGTGTGTGTAAACATGCTATAAACCCAAGGAGGTTAGAATTAATAATTTATGTATTATGACATACTATGAAACAAAGAAAGTGAAGCTGAAGGGCTAAAATTGTTGATTCATCATTTCTAAAAAATAATTTTCCAACCCTCCTTCCCTCAGAGCTGACCTTCTCCTCACCTTCTGAGCATTTATCTCTCGCTTATTTTTGTGTAGATGTCTTCTACGATTTAATACCTTTAAAAGAAAACTACATGTAGTGTTTATTATTGATGCACCTTGGAAATGTAGATCAGCAAGCCCAGAGCAGAAGTAGTTTGTTCACTGCTTAATGGCAAAGTGGTTGAATTTTAAAAAGGGCACTGATGGTATTATTTAAAGACAAGCAGAAAGCAAGAGGTGAAGAGAAACAACCTGTTTGAAATTCCATACTGTCTATGAGATACTAATACCCTTCTGTCATGTCAAAGAAATAGAGGTAATTAATGCCTTTAAACTCCAGTTGGAAACAGCATCTATGTCTTCCATTCCTACTACTGTTTAATCCACAAGGCAGTATCTGAGCTGGGAGAATGGCAAGTCCTGGAACAATTTCCCAGGAAAGGTGGTAGAATTGCTGTGATGAAGTACTGAAGAGGCAAAACAAAGGTCCGTGGTAGCAAAAAGCCAACCCCTCCTGAGTCCGCATTGGCTAATTTAGTGGTTCCTCAGTTTTGTGAAAAGAAAGGATATGCCTTCTTGGGGGGGGGGGGGTTGGGGTGGGGATGGACGACACACTTATAAATAAAATTTTGCAGCACATACAGAAATGAGGAAATGTGAGAATGTTTTGGAAATTAATTCCTCATAAACACTTTGCCTGCAAAAATCTATTAGTTTCTTCTTGCAGAAAATACTTTTAGGAATAGTGCTTCAATTTCATATAACCCTACAAATAAGGACCATTTCTCTTCAGTGATTTTCTCCCTCTGGTGGAGACAATGTGATAAACAAAGGAGAGTATTTCTATCAGAAGATAATCTTTAAGTTGCAATGAAACTAAGGCCTGGAAAAATCCCATTGCTCAGGCATGAGTGTGTCTGAATGAGCTACCCAGCGTGAGGCTGTACAGTTCATAACTCAAGGGCAGAGAGATTTACAGCCTCTGTTTATTGCAAATATTTGCTTTCCTAATGATCCCCAAGATTGTAGTCTCACTTTCCCACCTTAACTGACACCAAAAAAAGAGAATGTCTTTTTTCTCAGAAAAATCAAGGATCAATGACACAGTAGCTCTTCAAGTTTTCTTTAATTTTGTCTGAACAAAGTGATACTTATTTTGGGGGGCACAACTTCACTTCTTCACCACCTTATGACCATTTAAACTGTAAGAAGGAGCAATGCATGGACTGATGATGATTTGAAGAGGGTGTGGCACAAAGGCAATCATCCACTTACCACTAGGAGCTACTCCCTTCTTCAGGACCATGTTCTTTTACATAGCAAGGGCACCTGCTCTGCTCCCCTTCACAGGATGTGTTTTAGAGTTATCATTTGCTTGGCAGGATCCATAGCTGCTATATGGGCCATTTAGCAGACAGCTCATTATCCAGTATTTTTTTTTAAAAAAAGACCATTTTGCAGGAGGCATTTGTGAAATAACACATTGTGCAATCAGAAGTAAATGGGGCTCATTTCAAACATCACCACAATTCTCAGTGCAGCACTCATCATCATAGTAGCAGAGCAACTTGCAGTCACTGAGGCCACTAGGCAGGCACACAGATTTTCCTGGTGAGGTACGCTAGACAATGTGCTACAGCATCTCAGATACCTTTGCTAGCTACATTTACCTGCGCATGTCCACATGTTGATGTTTTCCAGGAATGAAGGTTTTACTGCACATGCACAGGTTGAGGAACTTCACAGCACAAGTTGATGGCAGAGGGTTTGCTTTGCCGGTGTTAACTGTCTCTCAACAAGCAAGGAGCAGGGGTTTTCAGGACTGACATTCTGGATCATGCTGCATTTTTTCAGTATATCCCTAAATGACACAACCAGTGCACATCCCTATACAGAGCAGAACTTTGGAAGTAATTTCTTGACCAGTATAAAGTGTTTTTTTCATATAAAACCTCCAAAAAAGAGATAATCATGACTGCCTGATGTCATTAAAATATTATTTAAATCCTGTCCCCAAAATTACACCTAACTGTAGAGATAAGGAGAAGATAAAAGAAGAAAAAGTGAAGATTACAGTCTGGTAAAAGAGGTTTTCCAGCAATTTTTAGAAATGACATCAAAAAAGACAGGAAATAAAGATGTTAATTAGACACTTTGGCCTTCTTTGAATTTTCTGTCTAGGTGTCTAAGTAATCAACTCTCACAACATTTATAAAATTGATGAGAATGAATTTCAGCTTTGTGAATTCATATTGTGAGAAAAGCACCATAAACAAGTTCCCAGAGTAATGATTTGTTTCCACTGAGGACCAGACCATGGGAAAATGTCATAAAATGATATGAAGACAGGGCCTGAACTCTAATAGGCAGATAATTCTCCCAGATTGTCTCTCTGTGCCCATCAGACAATAACTTCAGGTGCTGTTTAAATATGACAGTATTGATCTAGCCAGTGCTAATCCCCCAAATCCCTACTTCAGTTGCATATTGCTTGACAGATTAGTGGCTCCAAGTCATTTCTCGGCAAGGGAGACTCAACAAATGACTGTTCCATTGTAGCAAGGTATAAACTACTGAATTATTCATGGCTTAGTCTAGCTGAAGCCAATACAGCTGTGCCCATCACAGAATGCCTGTGAGGCTGTCTTGTCACTCATGTCTTTCCTTTCACTCACATGCCTTTTTCCCAGTGTCAAACTAATAGTCCAGTGCCTGCTGTGGTAAGTTTGGGGGATGTTTTTATAATTAACCAGTAAACCTTCTGAGTGGAATGTACCTGAATGTGTAAGGGAAGGTACAGGAAAGCTGGCTTCAAGGTTCACCCACTGCTCCCCAGTCAGCCAGTCATGGAGGAGCCTCCTATAGAAAGGACTGAGGGTCTTTGCACACTGCCACAAGCAGGGCAAAGGAGAGTGACAAGAAGCCTGGATGAACACTTTATAACCTTTCACATGCTGCAAAAGGAGCAGCACAGGCTCCAGCTGAGACAAACCACATCTTCCCTCCATGACCAGCTGGCTTCCTGATATACAGATTTTGTCCTTATTTACTCTCCGAGGTTGGTACCTTCTTCACTTGCAAACCTTTCAATTGCCTGACCAGTAAATGTATACAAATCTTGTCATATTCTGCCATCATAGAAAACAAATATTATTTCTAATACTTATTTAGCAGGACACTGTCTCAGGGCATACAGTATTTCACTGGGATAGTTGCACACAGGAGCTTCTTTCCCTTCTTCATCACTCACCAGATTTTGTAAGATGAACAAGCATGTGGGTGCTGCTGAGGGAGGAGGCACTGCCTGCCGGCTCCCCTGCACCCCTTCCAGCCAGCAGAGATGAGTGTGCCCAGACTGAGGTGGCAGATTGAGCCCACTGGGGCCATTCCAGCTGACCATCCTGAGAAAATTCTCACTTTTTTCCCCACCATTAGAGGACAAGGGATGGAAACGTTGTTTTTCGGGTTTGTTGATTATTACTTTTATAAGGGTAAATAATGTTTTGCATGGTTCTGAAAAGCTGTTAATGAGATGTTCAAACTACATTTAAAAAAATCATAGAATTCATAATATTGCAGTTCTGTAGTTAGAGGAATCAATTTATCATTTATCAGTTGTAAGCAACAGAAACCTGTTCTGGTGTCTTTTGCTTCAAGGTGGATCATTTGCACTTCTGTTGTATTTCACAGAACTTTTCATAAAGGATCCTGTTTGCATGCATGATAAATTTGAATGATCTACAGTGCTGGATCTTTTATTCAAGAAGCTTTTCACCTTCATGTGGCATCCAATAACTGCTAAAGAGAGAAGAGAGGTTAAAATAGGACTTTAGGAGTTGCTTTTATATTATTGATTCAAGAGGCACATGATTTCATATTCACTTCATGGAATATCCGTATATTTATTTATTGAGACTGTTTGTTCTGAAATAATTGCACAATCAGATTATTTTAACATGACAGCCAGGGGCCCTTCCAACGAATTTGTATCCCAAACACCACGGAAAATCAAGGCTCTCCTAGGAATATTTACTCCACTTCATTTGAATTGCTAAGTGCATTTCAATGCCTTTCATTTCACTTAGCCTCACTCTATTATCTGTGTGTTAAGCTCTCTTCAAATACAGCACTTAACCTCTTTGGGGTGGGTTTTAATTGGTTCATTTCAGGAAAATCAACATTGACCTTCTCCTCACCACTTTTGTGGGAGTTGGTATGATTCAGTTCATTGTTTAATTGTAAAAGCTAGACTGCGTAGTTAGAATTCAGGTTAAAGAGGGAATATATTGTATAAATAATTCAAGCACAGAAAGTCACTTAAACAGTATGCTCTGCAAAATGCCAGTTAGTTCCGAGGCTTTTATTCCATACACACACTTATAATACTTAAATATAGAAAGATCTAATGGTTATCTCTGAACTAGAGGTGGGTGGGAAAGAGGTAATACATCTTAAAAATAAGCAATGTTTGCCTAATATTTGTCTCCTACATACTTCTTAGTTTTCAGACCTATTCCTATTCTGCAGGGAGAAAAATACGAAGTCTCAAAAAGAATGTCAAAGTGAATTCTACAACAAAAGTGAGTACCTTGTTTTGAGGAAACATAGGCTTAGTTCCTTTGTTATTTCCCTAAGTGCCAAAAAGGTGACATACACACCATCTTCTGATGTTACATGCGACACAACTGACAAACTGTCAAGATCTTGTCATCCTCAGAGGACAGTAGAGCACAAATTTTCACAATTTTTTGGCTGTGACCATGGTCAGACACCAGGCCATATGAGTAGGAAGGCTCTATTGTGAAGCATTGATCAACTAATATGGAAAAAAGTAATTTCAGTTGACAACATAATTCACTTGCTCCTCCAGGGTATGTTCTCTACAGCTCTTCATTCTGATAGCAAATGAAAAATGTTTAAATTAAAAAACTGCCAGCGTAAATGAAGCTACATCAGCAGCTCCCCTTCTGTGGGAAGGTATAAAGGAGCTGGCAGTTCATGTCAGGGATCCTGCACAGCTACAGTGACAGCCATCTTCCCTCTGTGGATAAACCCTGATCAGAAATGAAGGCCATCAGTTTGATAACTTCCAGCAAAGCTAATTTCCTAGAAAAACATCAGTCTTGTTGCTTTGCTGAATTGTCCAGAGTATTAAATTTCATAAATCCTTTATCATTTCAAATCTTAGAAATTTGCTGCTTGCTCAGCCACCTACCAGAGGGATTCATTTTCTCTGAATATCTTTCAAAAGCTCTGCTGCAGCTGCTGTGTCCATTTTGGACTGAAACACAATTACACATCATCACAAGACGACTTCTGCAGAAGTCTGGGATTCATCTGCATTGCCCATGTCCTTGATACAGGTCAGAAGTTTTCTTCTCAGAGCCCTGTGTTACTAGAGCTCAAGACAGGAATTTGGGTGAGCACTCAATAGCAGTATTGACATATTAAGTCAAAAGTAATAAAACTATTTCTTCCACCAAATCCAAGTAGGAAATACTGTATATAAAGATCTACAGAGATACAGCTGTCCAGAAAACAAAACAAAACAACCAAACAAAATATTTACCTAGCACTTAGGCTGATAATATAAATAGTTCAGCTGATAGATCATCAGGTCTTTTGCAGGCTTCCTTCAACAAGTGGCTAGTCCTCAAGCATCCCTTAATAAATACTTCTTTTCACAGAAGGCAACCTTGACTTGCAAGTCTCTTCTATCTTTTGATTTGGCTACCCTGTAGACACCTAGTCCAGGAAGGACATCACTCCTCTGAGGGCTTGACTTATCTCAGTTTAGCCTAAATCTATTTGTAACCTGCAACAGACATATTGTACTTAAATACAGCCTAGTCTCTCCCACCAGCAAAAAACATAACCAGGAATAGCTATCAGAAATAATTCAAACATTTGATTATTCTTCAAAACCTCCAATGTTGAAGAATGTCCCTTGACGTTGCCTGAAGCTTGACTTTCCTTAGTGAGATTTTTTTCTCAATATCTCAGTTAAATCTCTTTGGCTACATATTAAGCCCCATATTTGCTAATGTGAAGCACAGATCACTGCCTGTGTAAAAGAAATGTTTCATAGAGTTAGCAGCTTATCAGACTTTCCTATCACTTTCCATCTGTAGAAGGAACAAATTAATTTCTTTCAACTTTACATTGCAGCTTGTCTTTCCAAAAACTTTATCATTTTCATAGCCTTTAGCTGTTAATAGCTCTTATATAATTATTGCAATTTAGAAACTGTTCCCTGGTAATCGTCCCCTGAGGTACTAATAGAGGGCAGTTACATACACTCTCAATTAAAACTTTAATGTTTCAGAAGACCTTCTGTGGAAAGCAATATCAAAGCAGAAAACCTTGTCATTTCAACCATGGAATTTTTTTAAAATGGTTTATGAATCTACTTTTTTGTCTTAACACTAGCTATAGAATGGTATGATCACTGTTGAGCATCCTGAGGAGTAAAGGACTGACTCTATAGTCATAACAGAATGATAATATCTTCTGAACAGCTGTTCATTACCATGGAAAACCCCCAAAGAAATTGTTGCTTGCCTTGTAAGTGTATAGATAACACCATCCACTTTCACAGTCTACTCAGAGATCATGGAATGGAGTTGACACAGATGTCTATCTTCCTGTCCATCCTTTCCCTGGGCAGAAAGTGGACATACCAGTGAGGATTTGGCTACATCCCCTTTTTCATCTGTGATGCAAATGAACAAAGAGTTATTTTCAATCTCTGTATCCAGGCACTACAGTCCCAAGAAGCAAGAACTACCTCAGGACACCCGGGGTGCTAATAAAAGCATTGGCAACATTTTCTATTCTTATATAAATCTTACTTGACTCCCAACAGCTTGTCTAACCTCAGAATAAATAAAAAGCCAAACAAAAGACCCCAAGAGTTGGGGAACAACAGCAGCCATCTTTAGATCTCAAACCATTTGCAAGTTCCTGCATAGGTCTGCCATCAAAATCTTTAGGCAAGATATCTTTCCTGGAATTGCACTGCCTTAGTCTTTTGTCATACTTCCAATGTATAAAATACCCCCAAGAACTGATGTTCCGACAGACAGAGCAGAAAAAAAAAAAAAGTGAGTATTCCCTGACTGTCTTCAGATGAAAACAAAATGTGTATTAAGTTACAGCAAAATTATTTTAATTACAAAATCAAAGCCTAACACTAGCAAAAAGTATAGAAGGAGAAAGTTCAGGCAATGACTCCTGCCTAATGAGCAGAGCTGGAAGGAATGGTGCAGGGGCCTGTGGTCCAGCACACTAATGCACTGTCAGCCACACTGGGGACCAACTGCATCACTGCTGCTGGAATCGCACCCAAGGAA
This sequence comes from Ceryle rudis, assembly GCA_033439905.1. NCBI lineage: Eukaryota > Metazoa > Chordata > Aves > Coraciiformes > Cerylidae > Ceryle > Ceryle rudis. The sequence continues at coordinate 195,658 of JAAGNO010029455.1, forward strand.
GCCTTGGGCAAGCGAAGGAGAAAATAAGTGCTAATGAACAGACTGCCCTGAATCACTCAGTTTCAAACAGACTGTAAATCTGGCCAGCTGAGACCTCCCAGTTGCACATAGAGATTGCTCAGAACTGGGGGGAAAAAAGAGCAAGACAGATGTTTGTGGTGCAGAGAGAAACATGGCTGTAAAGGGTTTTAGGGTACCCTTTCTGTCCTGGAAGGCACCATGTGATTTAAAATACATTGGACCATTTTTAAAGAAGGAAATTGTATTTTAAAAAAAGCAGTGAAATATTCCATACAGAGAGTTATTTGGGATGTATCTGTTAATTGTGTAACTACTGTGAAATGGGCATTTCCAGATGAAAGAGTGCCCTACAGCCAACACAATGAGTCTATTTATAGTGCAATAGTGTTTTAAGGAAATATTAGCTGGGCTGCTGCTGTGAAGTTCAGACTTTTCTATTAGCAAATAATTTTTTCCCAGTAGTTTGCTGTTATGCCAAAATGTGGTGATGAATCCAAAGAAAATTATCCTGGCACTACAGGCATGAATTGGAAATTCAAGACTTCCAATCTCAGTAATTCCGTGATCAATCTGTGGAACTTCTAGTGGAATGAAAACAGGATATCACAAAGCCATGGTGATTTAGAGTCAGTACAAAGTGAGCACAATCTCTTTCTTAGGTATAACACCCCAAAACTTAACTGTGCAACACAGGGCAGGTTATTGCCTGTATTGTTAATAAACGCTGCCCTATCACAAAGATTAATATCTACCATTAGAGCTAAATCACATAGTGTGTCTTTCTGCAAGTATAATTGCATTAATCTGGCTATTCTTCTCACCCTTACTGGACATACAAATTGAGAGATTAATAATTATTCTGGGATTATTGCTTTAAAAGTTGGTACAAGTTTTGGGGTATGATTTTTTTTTCTCTCTTCAAACTGAAGTACATATATTTCTCACTAGGAACAACAACAAAAAGGCTTTTTATATTTTCTAATGGAACTAAAAGGTAGACATCAGCTCCATCACAAATCCAGCAGGAGAAGCTCTTCTTTTCTTCAAGGCAATAGCTCAATACAGGGGATGTTTTCATAGCCAATTTCCATTCACAGGTCTTTCCGAGACAGTCTGACCTAATACCTCTGGCTTCCACAGCCTGTGAAATACTCCTTAATGAACCTTTTCCAGTCTAATCTGCTAAAACCCACCCATTTTCCATAGACTATTGCAACAGGATTTATAGCAGGAGCAGGTGCTCTCAATATCTCCCTGTTGAGCATGTTTGTCTTTGACTATACAGGCAAAAGCACTTCTGAATGAAAACAAAACACAACCACCAAAAAACAACCCTCTCCTTAAAGTAATAATTTAGAGAAAAACCCCATGCTTTTTAGATCAAAATGTAGGTTTGCCACAAAACAAACTGGAAAATTTCACATCTTTTCCTTTCCAAAAAGAAGAAAAACACACTTTGGGGTAATAGAGGTGGACTTCTTAGTGGATCTAGTTTAGTGTTTAAGGCTGCACAACCCCTTCCCTTTCCCCACTTTATTGTCACATTCATAAGGAAGGTTCATGGGTGTTGGTGGTTTCCCCTCCCTCCCCCTCCCAGAGCCTTCAGTCAGACTGTTATTTTGCTCTAAAGCTGAAAATTTGAGTATAGCAGTGCTGCTTCATGGTCACTTCATATCTGAACACAGTCAGGCTCTTCCCCTGTACAGGAACCTTACAGGATTTTTACTTTATTTATTTGATAACAAATACACATTTGGTTTTAAAACTAACTTTTCCTAGCTTAGCTCTTTATTAGCTAGGCAGTATTAACACCTAGTGACAACTGCATTAGCAGCAAAGTAAATTGTATTTCTTAGAAAAAAATACCTTCATAAAGTTTTCCCAAAAGGCACAAAAGTTGCTGATGGAGAAATATTTTAAGTGTGTTGTCATAGGAAAATGAAAATTATTCAATGTCTTCATAGTCATAAACCCAGGGCTGCAGTGTGGTCATTCACAACATATCAGAAAATCTCCCGCCTACACCTTAGGACTGTGAATTAATTTCAGACTGCTGCTGAATGTGAGAATACAGCCAGGAAGAGTGATGCAAAAAGGAATGGAGACTAGTGTCCGGGTTTTGTGCAGACAAGTGTTGAGTTCAGGTACTGCCTTCACAAAGCAGCTGAAATAACCCTCCATTTTCCATAAAACCTGGTTTAGATGATTGCAGAGTGTGAATGACCACACAGTGTAACTCAGACACTCTAGTTTAGCTCAACACAAGAATGGAAAAGTGTAAATAAATTCAACCCACACAGGAGAAAATGATTGGACTGGTTGAAGATACTTCTGTATTTAATTTCTTCTGCAGCGGTCTAGTGGATTAGCTGTGCTTTCTGATTGTTACTCACCATTCCTGCTAAAACCTTCGACTCCTACTCACTTCTTTTTGGACATTACTTGAAAAGTAGTAGAATGGCCTTCAAAAAAAAAAAAAAAAAGAATTTGAAGCTGTTGACTTTCTGGAAGACTGAGAACAGCAAGGCTCTCATGCAATGGGAACACCAGGAAGCAGGTGGTGATGTTGATACTAGTTACCGAGAGGGATGAAGCTCTTAGTCACTGTTGTCTTCAGGGATGAGCAATTTTACATACAAAAAAAAATCTTCCCATACAATCTGTCACCCTTCTGCATATTATTTTAATCCTATTCAATATCCAGCCCCTTTTTCTGTAGCTTCCTAAATCTTTTTGCAATGATAAAACAATCATTTATATTGTTTCATGTCTGTCACTCATATCTGCATGCATCTGGCTGGTGAAAGAAAACAAACTAAAAACACAGCACAAAGTATTTCAGTAAGTGGTGGACAAGTGCCAGGGGTTCTGATTTAGGAAGGGCATTGAAATCACATCTGCCCTAAGACACTGTCGGAAACTGCTGCCCTGGTACAAGACCCCACAGAAGTGAAGATGTGCTAATTCCTCAGCTGCCACAAGCCCTCTCCACAGGGAGGTCGGAGCTGGTACTGCAACCTGCTGAGCCAAATGCACAGAGGTGACACATCTAGCTCTGCCATCTCTCCTAGAGAGATGTAACCACTGGCAGAGGGAGATGTGGGCTGTTGGAGGTGGGAAAGCTGCTATAAGGTGACAAGGCTCAACTGTCAGGGCTCTAATCCTGCTCTCAATCTCACTGCACCTCAGGAAATGAAATGCCACACATGAGAAACTACTTGAGAGACAAGTCGGGACAGATGAACACCACACTTTCCAATCAATGTGGTTTCAAGTTATACATTTTCTTCAGAGGGAGAGGAGGACAGGCAAGTTCAATAAAGCCAACTCATTTTCAAGAAAATTGAAAATACACTAATAAAAGTTTAGATCAATTAAAAAGTTTTCACTGGACTGGGAAGGAAATATTTCATTTTACAGAATCATAGAATTTCTGAGGCTAGATTAGACCTCCAAGATCATCAAGTCCAACCTATGACCCAACACCATGACGTCATCTAGACCATGGCACTAAGCACCACAACCAATCTTTCCTTAAACACTTCCAGGAATGGCGACTCCACCACCTCCCTGGGCAGTCCTTTCCACTGTCTAATCACCCTTTCCTTGAGGAAGTGCTTCCTAATAGCCAACCTAAACCTCCCCTGGCACAGCTTCAGGCCACGCCCTCTCCTCCTGTCACTAGTTGCCTGGGAGAAGAGCCTGACCCCCACCTGACTACAAAATCCTTTCAGATAGTTGTAGAGAGTTGTAAGGTCCCCCCGAGTCTCCTCTTCTCCAGGCTAACCAACCCCAGCTCCCTCAGCCTCTCCTCATGAGACTTTCCCTCCAGTCCCTTCACCAGTCTTGTCGCTCTCCTCTGGACCCGCTCCAGCACCTAAGTATCCTTCTTAAAGTGAGGGAGGGGCCCAGAACTGCACCCAGTACTCGAGGTGAGGCCTCACCAGTGCTGAGTACAGGGGAGAATTACATCCCTAGACCTGCTGGCCACACTATTCCTGATACAAGCCAAGATGCCATTGGCCTTCTGGGCCA
>JAAGNO010029455.1:207135-239879 GCA_033439905.1 Ceryle rudis
GCTGTTGGTTAGAAGAACTGAACTGAAAAGTAAAATCACTCAACAGAATTAGTTCTGTTCTCACTCAAACCAGGACAGTGGCAGAGGACTGCTACCTCCTTAGCCTCAGATGCAACAGCTGGGGCTACGTAACAACACCTATCCATCTTTGTGGGGTAGCCTATGATACTGCAAAAGTCAAGCTGTAGTTGTACTCCTCTGCTAGGCTGGAAGGTTAGACTACAAGGGCAGATGAAAAGCCTGTTTGTAGGGTAGGTATGAGATTTTAGATCTATAATCCAAGGAAATATGTCTGGCAACCGCATCCACCAGAGGACTTCCAACTAACCCTAACCAAATTATATGAGGAACAAGAGTAACTTAGTTTTGGTTACAAAATCTGAAGTTAGGTTGTATTCTGAGTCTGCAGTTTCTTCTCTCAGGTATCTTAGAAGATGAACCAAACCCATACAAATGCCTGTGGCAAGCTCTGCTAATCAGGATCTCAGCAGATTTTGGTACAACGAACTCCAGGAACCCCAGTATTTCTTTCAGGGCATAATGAACTTTGCAGTGACTTGTCTTCCCTCAGCACCCCTACTCTCTATCCCAGTGCCTTACAATCTTTATTGAAATTTGTTTCACAGCATATCTCAGGTGGGCTAAGACTTGTTTTCTAAGGCTTCTTCCTATCTGCAGGTTGCAGAGAGAGCATTCGGCAATTTGGTTTTATAGATACCCTAATTAAATATCTAACATTTTCTGGGACAGGAGTTGAGTCTGAATGACCAACAGAGCATACCTGAGCTTCTGTGATACGGGAATTTTAACTGAATTTCCCAAAGCTCTAGTAGTTTATTATCATCTTTGAACTAGAGGTTTACCTAGAAATCTGGTGCAGTACAAAAATACACAGATAAGTTGCACTTTTCATTTTGAAATATGAACTAAACTTTAGGATGATGCTGTCAACAAAATAAAGATTTATCTGACACAAATCTTCAGCTCTTTCTGTGGATGGTGAGTTATGTCCTGCAACATTCCACATAGAATCATAGAATGCTTTGGGTTGGGAGGAACCTTACAGATCATCTAGTTCCAACTCACCCTGCCATGGGCAGGGACACCTCCCACTAGACCAGGTTGCTGAAAGCCTCACCCAACATGGCTTGAATGCTTTCAAAGATGGGGTCTCCACCACCTCCCTGGGCAACGTGTTCCAGTGTCTCACCATACTGACAAGAGAAAAATTTCTTCCTTATATTTAATATAAATCTACCCTCTTTCAGTTTAAAGCCATTACCCCTTGTCCTGTCACTCAGTACATGTTGGCAGTAATTCCTCATTGCTCTGCCCTTGAGGGGGAAGTTGACAAACAGCAAGGCCAAGAGCTGCCTTCAGCTAGAACACAAGCATGTGGTTTGAGGCTGCCCCAGATGCCTACCAGGAGTATAGACAATGGCACTGAAATTCATTGTGGCTTTTAAGAATTCTGAGTTGCCAGAAGGGTAAAAATACCCCAATGCTTTTCAGTTTGTACTGGGACATCTCTCAGTTTAGACTATAAGGCAATATATAGTAAGATTCAGGAAAACAAATTATTCCAAAAGCAGGTTAGGAATTCCACCCTTTGGCCACTTCAACAGCCAAGCTTTGCATCTAGCAGCTGACTTAATGCACAAACTTTTTCCTTGTATTATAAGCTCTGAAAATCTGAGCTTTGCCCTCTACTGGCTGACATTTTAGCACAACATACCCTGTATTAGAGGTAAAGAACAGAGGTTATATGCTGTAACACAGCATGACAGGACTGAATGTAGCTCTTGAAGGTAAAAAGTCAGTAGTTTTTGCCATCATCCAGATTGATGTCAAATAGTTATCCCCAAAGAAATCCTATAAAGCCTTTGTATGCAGCATAAAGAAGCAGATATTGATTGTATCCTTCTTTGATTGGCTAGAGAATCAGATAGGTGCTACAGAAAACTGGGAATACATATCCAGATATGAGGACACTAGAGATGTCAGTCAATCAGACCACAGAGCATTTTGCTCTACAGAAGTTTCTGGGCAGTCAAACTCAGCTATATCCCAGTCTTCCCTAGTGTTCTCCACTGTATGACACACAGTTTCCAGGTCCTTTTTGCAGGGCGCAACACCTCTGGGATTAGTGAGTCTCCTCATTTGATAGTGGCCAAGCAATTACCAGTGAAAATTACTATGGGAACTCAAGACGCAGGAAATTCAATACCTCAGACTACTTATTCCAGTTTTCTTCTTGTTCCAACTACTCGTTCTAAGGGTAAGAGAAAAGGCAGCTTCTGTGGAGATGCTCCACTGTTAAACCGTGTTCAAGGGAGCACTGATCACTGCCCAGGAGGTTATGCCATGCAGTTCGCTTGTAGTAACTTCTTCAGTGGATCAACTCAACAATATTAACTGAGTGTTCATATTCAGAAAGGAAAGCAATCCTGACTTTTGCTACTCTTTTTCCCCTTCTGGTCCACACAATATAGAATGCATTGTTTATTTTCTCCACATAGACCATGTGATACCTAATTATCCCATAGCCTGCAAAGTGGGCAATTCTTGCTACAAGTTTTGATTACTAGGATTGCCATCTTCTCAGAGATAACATAAAAACTTAACAGAAGAATCTAAATTACACTGCCAATTTGATATAATTCTCTTAGGCAAAACCTAGTAGCTAAAAGTAGCAAGCAGAGTTAATAACCATTGTTTCTGCCAAGATGTAAGAGTCCACCCAATCAATTACTCCTTGGTACATTGCTGCTTAAGAGTGAAAATCACTTAATTAATGTTGTAAGTGCTGTTACAAGGGTATTTATATATTCACAGAAAAATGACATTTTTTTCTGGAAGTAGGCATGTAAAATGCATTAATGTATTTATGTACACCTCACATAAAAAGGGCTTAGCGTACTAGATGATGTTAATAGCAAGCTTCCACTGACTACATTGATGCATAAATTTTTGACACATATGCATGAGTCAGGTGGCGTATTTGCATACTAAGCAGGGAGCTTGAGTTCTAGCTTTCTAGGGCAGAAACTGCCTTTAACTGTGTGTGATGCATAGCGCAGGGAGGTTGACAGTGCTAATCAAAAGTTAACGAGCAGGAAGGATTTGTTCTTTGAGAGCTGAAATTTCCAAGTAATCCTTATATCTAATTCAGCTTGAGCTAAGGAGTAGAAGAATTACAGATGGACTTCTGTGACCTCTTCAAAAGGTTGTCTGTTGAGTTTCTGCTTTTCCAGAGAGGTGGACATAGTTCTGCTCTGGTCAGGGAAATAAACAAGGGAAAAAAAAATACAACACAAAAACGAACTGGAGAAAAAGTTTCATTACATTTCTCTAAGTTGACACTTTTTTGACTGACTACCAGATGCACGTCAATGCTACTCTGCATATTGTTTGGGATTTGCTGGTTTCAGCACTAAAATGAACATCAATGGAAGCTTTCAGTGTATTTGAAGATTAATTTAATGTAATCGCAACAAAGCTGAAGTCAACATGCTGAATTTAATTACTACCGTGACAGCTGGGAGGCAATTAATGTCCTTAAACTTCCAAGTGCTCTCTCACTTGTATTTTTCCCCTTGCCTTATTCCTACTAATTAGAAACATGCTTCAGGGTAAAGCTGACCATGGTATTAAATTACCACCTTGTCATCAGAACCACAGAAAGTTCCAAGTTAGCCATCAGCTCTTTCACCAGAACAAGAATCAAGACAGTCTCTGAATGGTATGAGCTGCAGAGTGCTGCTAACATGTCTCTATCTTATGGTATCAAATCCCACTATATTCATCCTCTGGGGTGTTTAACTAAAAGAATATTTACACTGACTGCAGTATACATTTTTTATCACCTTATAACCTTTCAGATTTCTGTATTGGGTAATAAAGTGTAAGACAAGCTTTGCAAAAGGACATTAGTGTGCCAGCAATTTAGTTAGGAATTTAAAGAACACTTCCTATGAAGCTTAATATATCCCATCTTGCACCTGAAAGGAGTTGGGCTGCATATCTCCTGGGAAAGTAGGCATTAAAAAATTCCCTCTTGTAATGGCATTATTTAGAGTGAGACCTATACAACATGCAGCATCAGGACCATTACACTTTACTTCGAAACTGGAAAAAATCTGCTGATTCAGCAGAGTACAGTTTCGAATTTTGCCCCCAATAAAATTGGAGTGTTTACATTCATTTTGAGTCAGGAAAAAGATTAACTTCTCACAGAATAAGGTATTTTTGTTGATGTTTTGGAATTTTCACTATTCCAAAATTAAAATATTTGATTTTGCTTTGCTGGACTGATGTAAACTTCAAAACAACTTTATGTACAAAATAAATCCCCCATGACACAATATGACAATGCAGTTTAGCACTTTATTGAAGAGGTTACTTCAGCTAAATGGGGTATTTTGATTTGGTTTTCCTCCTTGGAAAAATTATATTTCCCAGAACAGTTATATTTGTGATATTCTTGTATACTCTAATATATGCGTCTTTAAGGGTTCAGAATATACTCATGTGGATTTTTGGAAAACTACCTTCATTGTACCAAGAGATCAGTGGACTACTGCTGGGATTGGAACCTCTGTGGCTTCCTTCTCCATTGGGTTCAGTGGAGAGCTAAGCCTTTCTAGTGGCTAATCACAGCTATTTCTGTGTTTACTTAGTCTTACTGCCATCAGCAGAACAGAATCTGGGAAAGAAACTCTGCCCGATAGTTTTGCTTTATGTCGACATTTCAGCTAGTACCAGCAATTAATGATCTGTTGGCAAATTAACACTGCACATGGCAATTGACTGTGGTAATGAAGTTATAGAGTCTTCTTTATGGTTTATTAGTACAACAATAAACCATACTCAGCATGTAATAATGGCACACAGTTAAATTAAAGACTTGCTGATGCCTTATAAACCATTCTGAGAAACATTCTTGTAGGAATCGGTAATAGTCTTCCCGTAAGCACAGGCAAGCTTTGCTCTGTATTCTGCAGATACTGTTCTGTCAATACATTTTTTCTATTACTTTTGCATTACTAACAAAACAGGTCAGGTAGTGAAAAAGCAAATTGACTGGAACATTTACTTCAAGTTGAACTAATTTTTTAAGCACTTTGGGTGAAAAATAAGTCTTGGCTTCTTCAGACTGCATCTATTTCTTCTGTTATGAAGAAATATAACACTAGAGTTCTTCATCCCTTTCCTCTTAGAGCCACCAGCTGAATTTTACAGTATTTCTCAACACTTGGCATCTTGAATTGACTATATGGCTTTTTAAAATTAACAGAAGCTAAATCTACCCTCCAAAGTCAGACAAGTGAAATGTACTGTTATGACCCAAGTATTACAACAAGATTCCCTCAAACTTTCTACTTCATATGTGTGACCAAGGTTCTCCCTGCTTAGAGATGAGGCCTTATTTCAGACCCCCTGCCTGTTCACTATTTGATCCTAAAAGTGGAGAGGCACTCACACTGAGACAGAGCTCCATGCCTGTGCACCTACTAAGCTCAAACCACCCAGAGAAGCCTGGCACCAAAGTACTTTCAGAACTGCTTTACAGCCCCTACTGTAATGTAGGAGCATTATTTCTCTCCTCTTCTTGCAGAAGTGGCAAGTACTTTGCTTTATTCAGTGTTGTAATATAGGATTCATGCTGTGAATGATCAGGCTCTTAGTGGGGCACGTAGTGGCAACTGTATGCTGAATTTAACAACAAACTAAAATATCTGGAACTCTCCAGACTGCTCTCTGTAGGAAGCCAAAGCAACGCTTAGGGAAGCTATTATCTGCCTCTTTCCAGAAAAGCTGCATTTCTTTCCTCCAGCTCCCATTGTGCCATTCTGGCCACTAGAGGACATCCCAGACCTCCCAACCACTGTCCCCATTCACAAAAGCCACACTGACACCAACATCCTAGTCTCCCTCAGTCTGGTATTAGCGTTGATGGGGTTTTAGGTCAGACGAGGTTTTCTTTTTTTCTGACAGAATGAATATAGCAATACAGGAGGAAAAGCAGTCTTTTCCCTACCCTTTATCTATCTTGTCTACTTAAACTTAAAACTCATTAGGCAATGACTAAGTCTGGTGTAAGGTTTGACTGTAGGTCTGGATATTAGCTGTGTGCCTGATTTGAGATATTCTCTTAATCAAAATACTGAGGTGAAGCTGTAGTCAGTCTATATAATGTGTTTCCCTAACCAGAGCAAAAAGTCCATAATAGAGGAGAACTCTTAAATCAGGATTTGAGATATTTGCTTACCGCTGAAGATGTCAGGTCATGCTCCCAAGCTGCACAAGAATAGTCTTCACTCTGCTGATACAGGCATGCTTACAGGGGCCCCACAGGGAAATCTGCACCTTCCACCTGTGCTCATGAAAGCTGTGATTCCAAGATCAGAGACAAAGGGAATGAGTCCATCAAAAATCCTTGAAATTTTTACATTTTCCTTTTATAAAAGCTAAAGTACAGACAAGAACAAGGTGACCACTGCCTTATTCAGTAGAACACTCATCTTCCTAAACCAAGGCTGAGGATGTGTCACTCTACTCCCAGCCCAGAAAAGCATTGAGTGCATCTTCTCGTGCCTACATGGAACTGACAGGATCTAAAACTGCCTTTGTGATAGGCATCTATAAATTCTACATCACCTTCTGCTCACCATCATTTGCAGATCCTCCACCAGGGTGTAGTGGGTTGCAGTAAGTCCATTTTATTGCCATCTCTCCCTGTGGTTTTTCCCTTGGAAAGTTCCATACAATAGAATGCTTTTCTGCTTGTGAACACTTTTATAATATTACCCTAAAACTGTTCCCATTAAGGAGCTTAAAAATCTTGAGGTCTCCAAGCCAACATAGTCTTAAGACTGACAGAGTTTTCTAGCCACCTCTGACACTGTAATTTCCTTGAATTGAGAAATTTCCCTCTCTCTCCTGTTCTTACCAGTACTACAAGGAGTTTCTGAAGCAATTTAAAGAATACCTGACAGATTCTGCTGAAGCTGAGCAACCTCACAGAGGAATGGAGAAGTCAGCAGGGAAATGGAGAGCATGGAGCTGCATCCTGCTATCATGAGGCAGTTTGGTTTAATTTTCATTCAGCTGCTCCTAGCTGGTCACTTCAAAATGCTAATATAGAGTTTTTCATTAATGAGCTTTGCCCAGTGGGAATCTGCTTACTGGGGGATATCTGTCCCTGAGATGAGCAGATTCTCTACAAGTCTAATATCCTCAGCAGAAGACGCTCAGTAAACTCAAGTGCATGCATATGCACTAATTAATGTGCAATAAATACACCTAGTAATTCCAGTATTTAAAGACTGGCTTGTAAATGCTGACTGGACTCAAAGAGCTGTAACACTTCGTAATGAGTGATTATGAGCGATGACTTTTTTCTTCTTTAGCGCTTTGGAAAATGTCTATCTAGTGACAGGGTGAAATACAAATGGAGCAGCTGAAACTATAGCTCCTCTCTACCTGCCACCCTAGAAGCAGAATTATTTCTATTGTAGCCAATTTCACTAGTGTTTTTTGTGGCTTGTCCTTGCCCTGGTCCCACTGACACTAGGGCAGTCACCACTAGGTAGCAACATCCTTCCTTCCTTTGCAGGATGAGAGCAATTTCAGATGTTTTATGTTATGGTTCAAATCATATTCTCACTGTCCTAAGAGGTAGTTCAAGCTCTTTCACTCTATTGTTGTAGAAACCACACTCTCTCTGATTTCTATAAATACAAGAGACTATTGATAATACTATTTCAGAAGAACCCAAAATCTCATAACAAAATAACTTAGAAAGCACCTGTTTCCCCTTATTCTTAGAGCAGAGTCCTTAAGGTGTTCAGCAACATCAAACTGCTCAGAAGAGAGAATGCAGTCTGTGTCTCAGGGCAGACAGATGGATCAGAGGATCTCTTGAGATCCTTTTAATTATGAATCTATGGGGCCACATCCAGAGTAGGTCTGAGTAGTCAGAGGACGTGAATTTAGTGGGTGTTTGGGGTCAGGAATGAAGATTGCATATATTTGTAACACACTGCTTTGGAGATTATCTCTAAGAATTAAGTCTGGAACATTCAGATTTCAAAGTATATCTCTTGTAGAAAATGAGACATTTGTAAACTTCTGTTCCTGTTTGAAGTCAGAAGGCAACCAGCTTCACTTTCTTAACACAAATTGTACAACAGACTAGAGACAAATCAAATCTGATTTAAGAACTACTCTTATGTTTGAGATGAAGTTTTCTGAGAAACCACTAAGGTTTTTTGATTATTGATGGCTGTGCTTAAAATACCGTGACAGATGCTCAATACTGAGACTTAGCCCTACTAATGAGATGGAATAAAAAAAAAAGGTTTAGGTATTAGAAGGGCAACATCAGCAGCATCAGCCCCTCTTGAGAGATCTCAAATATCAGACTGCAAACACCTATCACTCTGTAAAACTTTGATCTGAAGCATCATGGATAATAAGTTAAAACACCAGCTTATTTTCACTGATCACATACCAATAAATATGCCCCCGGTTACCTCTGGAGAGCTTCATCTCCATTGTTCTCTTCTCTTTCAAACTTCTCAGACACCTTCATTACAGAAAAAGAGAGAATGTTTGACATGGTGTGTTTGTGGGTTACCTTTGAGTTCAGACTCATTTGCTGTCTGTTAACTGGGACTTTTATAAAGTTTCATCTCAGAAGCATTATGTAGGCTTATTTTGCAGCAGGAGAGATTCATGTATGTACTGGGGAGGCAATAGTGGTCTGTTCCTAACCAGCTTTTAAAGGAGAAAGAAAAAAATGAACAGTTTGGAAGTCACTCCTCATCTCCAACCAAGACTCCAATAATGGCAGCTAGGCTTAGCTCAGACTGCAAATTGATTCTTTATTACCATATCCAGTGAGAGCATTACTATTCAGGTTACTGATGGTGATAAAGTAGGTCATTAAGAATGAGCCAGGGCAAAGCAAGTGATTTCAATAGTTGAAATGTTATCCTCTCTAAAGAAGTCATAATAATAATGCAATATTATTGAGCCTTTCTAGTCTGAGCGCATCTGTCATCTGTCTGCCTAAAAGTGATAGGGTAGAGTGTATTTGAATTTCTTCTGCAGGAAAGAAATGATAAAGCTTTATCACTGCTCTTCCCCTCCCACCCCCCCTGCTTCTTTGCTGCCTGAACATGACAATAACTGCATTTTGTCCCTTTTCTTGCTACACATGGGAACTCATTGCTACAGAGGACAATACTGACCTGCTACTAACTGGACAAGTTGACACAAATAGAGGGTGACCATGATTACACACCAAAATTCTCATATCAGAAGTAATAAAAAAAGAAGTCATAGTAAAGGTAACTCTTTTTATTCCTGCTTTGGCTTCCTATTCATTTGCCTGTGAGAAACCCACAACAGAAAGTCCTAATCCCAATGTGTATGAAAGTATTAACTGTTCCTACTGACAATCCCTCACAGATGAGTGGTCCATGATGAAAGTGCCAGAAGCACTTTCCTTTTCAAGGAAGATATAATTTTCCATAGATTTCAGTAGCATGACTGAATGTTCAACATGTCAAAAACAGTACAGAAAACACTGGCAAATAGTAGTTATGCATATAGGTCACCTAATAGCACCTGAGCTGGCATAACAAGTTTTCATAACACTGGGACCTGAAATAACACTGCAAGATTTGATAACCTGTGCTGTGAAGCATAGGAGTACTGACTTTAATAGATTACTCAGATACACCCAAGGTTTCGATGACTCAGGATACTGAACACATCTAATCTCTAGGTCATTTGATTTAGATCTCAGTGGCTCCAGAATCTGGCAGCAACACAAAGTGTAGCTCTAGCTGTCCCATGCATGTGGGTTTAGAAAGGACAACCTGCCCATTAAGATTTATCTAAGGCATATTCACGATGTTTTAATGTGGTATCATCTCTTACTTTGTAGTCACACCTGCAGTATTAGAAACATAAGTGAACTATTCAATTGAGGTCATGATTAAAATGCTGATTTGGGTTGCACCCAGAAAGAAGTTGCCTGGATCTTTGCAAAAGAAAGGGCTAGTTAATGTTAATGTATGCAAATACTTATCCAGCCATCTAATTTGATCTGCTTTGGAACTTAATGCAATCTCCATTATCAAACTCTCTGAGTTTTGTTTAATCAGCTCCTACTGCTTAATTAGCTGACTGAGTAACATATAGGAGAGGATTTGATGTGCAGTGTGCCCAGTGTTAGTGGAGGACAAGACCTAATAGGATTTCTTCTCTCTACTTTTCTCTGTGTCCCAAAATGTGAGGTTTCTCATATACTAAAGCGTAACTCCCAATCCATTATCAATGAGCTTGGTGTTAGTTATTAAGGGATTGCTCGATCTACTAATCTAAAGGAACAGACCAATCCTGGAATATGATCACATGGTACTGTAGAAGGTACGTATACTCCCCTCTCCATGGTAACGACTGAAGCACCCTCATGAATTCTTAATGTACTCATGTCTATGCTGGTCAGATGCCTCCGAGTATCAGGATCTGAACCAATTCACCTGTCTCTTCTGAAGATATCTACCTTTCTCTGAACAGCTACTAGGAAAATAGCTGGTGTGTAGGTTAGGTAGCTGGTGCTGGCTAGGAAAACATCAGCATGCTTGCAGGAGTTATTCCATGTAGCCCACTGCACACAGTTGCTCAGTAATCACCTGCATAATTACGATTATGTGCGTGGGCAACACAGAGGAACTCTTCCAAACCATCAGTGTGTACTCAGGGTAGGGACAGCTGGATAGGTGAATGATATTGAAGAAAAATGAACTGATGAAAAATGAACTGATCTACCAGTTGCAGAAGTCTAGTCTGTTATTCTTGTGGAGTTTAAGTATTATGGAGTAGTTGACTGAATCCCACTGACTACAAAGTGAGAGCATAAGTAGTGTCTGGGCAAACAAGCTTCCAGCTCAGGAACCAATCAACAAATTGTGTTCTTTAAAGATGACTCAATGCAATCTTCTGAAACAGTCTTGGGTTTTGAAGATCAAATCCAGACAGGTGTGAAATCCAGCAAATTGCCCCTCATGTCTACTAAATTGCAAGTGATCATCAGGTTTCAGGAAATCTCACTCATGTCTCATCTTACTATAAATTTGACTATTAATAACTCTGTTTGCCAAAGAAATGCCCATTCCATTGGAGTTGGTCTTGAGCCAGATAACAACTGAGGTGTTTCTTGCAAGAACTCATGCTCTCTGAGCCAAACCACACCTTTCAAAACCTATGGCTTCTAATCTGAAAAAAACAACCCACAAACCATCGCCCAGTGATCTTACAAAAATTTAGTCGTGTTGTTGGGTTCCTCATATGTCCTGCTCTCTCACTTATGTTACATAATGCCATGAATTCAATGCCTACCTAAAGCAGGTACCTGGCAGAGGTGAGATCTAGTGGCATGAAGAACTGAAACTTGCACTCTGTTAATGGGTAGCGTGAAAATTAGAGTTGCTGCTCTACAAAATCCGCTCATGCAGGTTCAAGACCTTTTATGTCCAATGGTGATCCTGAAACTCTGTAACCCAGAACCTCTGGCATGTGATATCCTTGACTATTGTTTGGTTCTGTTTTTACATTCAATGCCACATCCTTCATTGTTGTTCTTAAACAAAGTGGGGTTCTTGTGATCTTTGTAAGTCTCCTGTGATCCTATCATGTCCAAAGACAGCTTTGACTATAGTTGCTTGGCTTGGTTAAAACAAATACTTTTAAATAAAGGCTCTTTAAAACCCCTTTCCTCATCAAATAATATCTAAATAACATGCTGTTTCCAGAGCCTGGAGGCAACAGTTTGCATCTGAAGAAATGCTCTCAAAATGAGTTTGACAGTTGCACTTCTTGTGGAAGAAATCACTCATGCAAAGTTATTCCTGCTCATGGATGTTTATCTTCCAAGACCCAGGGAAAACCACTTTGGACTGAGATCACCTTTCCTGCCAGGCTTGTGTCAAAGCCTCTCCCATGTGACAGCCTTTCTGGAACTGCTCTTAAACTCCTTTATCTGAAAAAATATATTTAAAAGCTGTGTTATTGTTACTCCTCATTTCCCCCTCCTACACAGCATGAAATCCTAACATGCAATCAAGCAGCTAACCCCAGGACCACTATGTTTAATGTTCTTCTAATGCCTATTATTAGGAAGCATAAATGTCAGAGAGTTGTCTGGGTGCCTTATAAAATAAGTACATCCATCTCTGGGGACAAATTATACTTTTTCTCCAAAAGTTGGAGGCTGCACAGCAGGGACACGCAAAAGGGAAACTTTGGCCAAAAGCAGCACAATGCTCTGCACTACCTGAAATGCCTGTGCAGAACTGTGTTTTTATTGTAAAGCACTACTGAAAAACCTCCCATGCAGTGAACTGCTCAATACTTCATTTATCTATTGCATCTTGCAAGGGTACAGGACTGACTTAACTCTGCCAAGGTTTTCAATACAGGAGGTTAATGTAAAGCCAACACATTTCTTCCAAGACCTATTGTACTCAACAACTAGAAATAAAAGCTTGTCTGCTTCCTGTACAGTAGAAGCAAAGAAATAGTAGGGCCTTTAGAAGGAGAACCTGAATGCAAGCCAATCATCTTCCTTTTGGCTCCTGCTGGCTCTTGTATCCAATCACAAAGGAATAATTCACTATCCAGGCTATTTCTATAGCATTTCAAACTGGGCACTGAAGTATCAAAAGTTATTCTGAGCCTGCCATGTTCCCGAGAAGAGAAATAAGAAGGAGATAATAGAAAGACAAAAATGACCCAAATCAGTGAGATATTCTTTATGGTTTATCATAAAGGAGTTTCCCAAGAGACCTTCATGTCATGCCCTACATACAGACAGACACACACACACAACCCAGAAAGATAATGAGGGAGGGAAAATTGCTGTTTGCATCAGCACAGACTCTGGTTTTATTCTGGACATTTATTCCCATAAAAATATATTCCCTTTACATCTCAATGTGCATGGCCATACTTTCTCCTCTAGATGACACTGTGTCTGCTTGTAATCCAGACCAGGAATATCAGCAGTGGCAAAGTCATGGAAGAAAATTGCACCAGCACCTGCACACACTATTCTTGTCTCCAGTGATTTCTGCACAATTCAGAGTTTCTTGCTTAAGGACTCAAAGCCACTGAATCTCAATATCTCGGCAGCATCTAATGTTATACATGTGCAATTCAAGGTGTGAACAAAGTTGCAGAAATGCTTTGCATATGTATATGTCTATATCTATATAGATATGTAGTTATATCTTGGTTTGTCTGGCTCAGTTTAAAAATACCATGAATCCAAAGGCTGCAAAGCAATCTGAAGTCCTGAGCAAATCTATTTACCAGGTAAAATTCCATGCAGAAGTGGGTTAATACTACTGACAAGCTTGAAGAATAAAGTGGACTGGATCTAGACACTGCAAAAAGTCTAATACCTGGATTTTAAGATGGCTGCATGGCCTCCCTGGATGCCTCTGGACATTTCACTGGAAAGAAAGGTTTTGGAAGTTAAACTTGCCTCTGAACTCCCCTGGAACACTTCTGTTTTCTCCAGGGTTACTCTCAATTTATTGGGAAGTAATTGGGATCAGATTCACATTTATGACAGTTCAAATGTATAAACAGTACAAACGGATTAATTAGCAATAAAGCAGGAAATAAATGCAAATGGCTCCAAAGGAATCAACAGAAATGCCACTCCTTTTAGTTTGTACCTCAAAAGTTGACAGCAGGACTCAGAAGCTCATAACTCTTTCCTGATAAAGACTAAATTTCTTTCTTGTTTCACCAGTTACAGGATAATTTTACACACTCCTTTGTGTAAGGCTCCAAAGGATCAGGTCAAAATCTGAATGACAGGCAACTAATACAATGACAGCAAGTTTGGGGATATTTTTCTCTCAGCATTAGTGTGCCATTAGTCATCCCCTGATTACACATGTCTTGCAGATAAGATAGACCACAGGGCTAGTACAGACAGGAAGGGAGGGGTTGACACACAAGTCTGAGCTTCAAGTGCAGGAAGAGTTACCTGTCTTCAGAAATCTGTAAAGAGATTCCATCAGAAGTGGAATGGAGAAGGTGAACTCTGAAGAAGGTTCCTTGATGACTCATCACCCCCTGAAAAAAGAAAGAGACACCTTAAAATTGATTGCTCCCTTCTTTGTTTGTCTGGAAGATGGAAGAGTCAGAATTCTTAGCTTGCCCTGAACATGGGCTGCCAGTTTCACATTGCAGTGTCAGAAAGTTGATACCAGCTCAGGTATCTACAAACTGACTCACAATTTTACTCTGTGTAATGAATAAACAAACCTTCCTCTGTAAGACTGAATTAATTTGGATTTATTTGCCTAGGTATAGACATAGCAGATGTTTTAATTTAGGGAGTTTGCACTGTCAAAGTGGCTGGGCTGACTCAACCTTCAGTTTGTTTCCATGCAGACAGAATTCAGAGTGGCTGTTGCAGGCTTTTTGACTATGGGAAGGACAAATCCAGCTGAATGTCACCAGAGAAAAACAAGTTAAGGGAAGTTTAAAGTGCATGGAGTGGTTGCCATAGCAAAAGTGATTGAAGCCTCTTTGCTTTAGCTGTTGAGAGCAGGACTGACAAATGTATGTGATACTATATTCTCAGGAACATTCCTGCAGCTGAGATGAATGTCTCCTCTAATCTCCACCTTCCTGATCAAGAAATTAATTGAGAGAGAAAGAAAACTTTCCTCTTCTGAAAAGGGATACAAACTCTGCAGGCCTCAGAGGAAAGGGAAGAGGCTGTGGATTCAACGGGGAGAAGTTGCAAGCTATCTCCCTCCAGCTGAGACCCAAGTGTAGTGGATTCAGTTAAGTACTCTTTATTTTGGCCTCAAAGTCCTATTGCTTGCCAGTGGATGTGTTGATCCAACCTGTCTGGATCTATCTTTAGTTTCTGGCCTCACTGAGGACTCAGATCCCAGAAGTGAACATTGTTGACAATTTATACTTCTCAGCTGAATGTTGAATTTGGCCCATGAGGTCTAATTCTGTTATGATGTGTTTCTTCTTGCTTAACTGATAGCTCCAGAGGGGGCTTTGGTCCCTGATTTGTTTCTGTCCCATGGTGGAAGAAACAGCAAAGAAAAAATAGTTACTTCCTTTCTTTTCATTGCTCAATTTTGATATTTCTTTGCTTCCTCAAATATTTTTTTCTCAGATCATACCTCATCAGAGGTTCTAGTTTATGGGTGAGTAATAGGCTGTTCTATCCTCTCATCATCTACCTACACAAATACTCCTGCCTGGATCCCAGTGTCATACCATCTACATGACTGTGGGTGGGTATGCTAGAGATACAGGTCAGTAGTAATTGGAAAAAAGCCAAAGTTGTGCTCTTGCCTACATCAGTCCCTGCTAGTGAAGTGCTAGAAGCTTGGGGAGAGCATGCTGCAGACAATGCAGAGGGCCAAAGAAGGGCCTTCTAAGTTACAGAGTACCAGCTACAGGTAACGGTGTCACACAGTACTTTTGCAAATCATTTAAACTTCATCTTACAAATTAATACTCATTTTATGTGTTCCTTCTATTCCTAATAAATATTGCAGAGTGTTGCTGCCCTGGGAGAGATTTCAGTAAACAAACAGATTATTTTCTCCTTCCTTTGCTAAAGCTTGTTTTCAAGGCTAGCACATTCTGGGCTCCCAGTGATGTTCTCAATATGGCATCACCACTAAATAATATATTCTGGGGGAAAATAAGTTGTAAGATTGTCTGAAGCCAGGTGTCTTGTAAACCCCAAAGTCACACATATAGGTTGCCTCTTAACCTATCATTTGCTCTATAATCAATTTTAGCCTCTTAAATTTGCATCTCATTTCACTTCAGTCCATCTCTATAGAAAACTAGAAACCAAGAGGTGAGCTTGACTTTTCTTGTTTCAAAATCCTTCCTTACACTCCACTGATTTCTCTCTTGCCATTTTAATTCTGTTACTACAGCAACCTTGTATTTCTTGCTTTGGCAAAGTTGACATGTTAGCATGGGGACACACACAAGGCCTCTCTAATCAGCACTTATGTGGTCTAAAACATTTAGCTCATCTGCTCAGAAGACTTATTAAAATGTTCAACCCATCTGCTGTGGGAGGCTCAAGGGAAACCGGAGCCAACATTTTCCCACTCGGTTTCCTGTCATGCAGCCTGACCAAAGCCTCTCATTTCAGCAACACACAGCAATGCTGTGTCTCTACCATAAGGCAGAACACTTGCTTCTGTGTGATCTTTGGACATACTTAAAAGGATATCAGCTCAGTCTTCTGCAGTGACTGTTGGATAAAAAGCTGTGCTGACATTTGCCTTCCAGAGTGCTAAATGCTAAGAAAATAATTTTACTTCAGCACAGGAAATTCAGAACAACATTTTTCAGAATGCTTCTTTCACCCTCAGACACTCAGAGGGAGATATTTGTAGCATCTGACTCAATGGATGGGACCAGTCCCAAGGTCAGGGGTCCTTCAAAGGACCCACGTAACCTGGCTGTCAAACTGGCACCCCCTTTTCCTACTCTTTAGCATCTAATTGTCTGGAGAACTATACAACTTGCTCTGTTCAGTTTTGATTTACGCTGCTGTTTTCACTGACCCCAAAGGAAATATCACAATTTCCTTTAATTTCCTCTCCATCATCTGATACTGTTCAGGCTGCCTATAGGTGATATGCTATGTTGCCTAACTACATCTTTCCTGAGGGAGTTGGAGGTGATTTTGTAAGATGTATAGCTACCATCCTTTGAGTAGTTATAGCCATATGTGTACCTGCCATATGTGTACCTATTCATTCACAAAAATATTTCTCTCCAGTTTGTTATGAGTGTTGGACTAACACTAAATGTGAAGTTTTCCATTATCTTCTCTCAACAGTTTTGCAGTCCCTCCTGGTCATGGCCACAGGCTTTTAGGAAGCAGAAGGTAGTTTGATGCTTATTTGCCCTAAGACTTGTCTGCAGCACAGACATCCTTGAAGAGAATGGCAGCAAATCAGAAACAGGGTATGGACTGCAGAAGCTACAGGGTAAAAATTTGGCCAGTGGAAGATGGATGAGCACAATCTACAAAGGTAACTGCAGCATGAGGATGAAGAGCAAACAAAAATACCTTCAGCCAACTGTCTGGGCAATCACTGTATATTGACTACAGCATCTCTGAGAGAAGGTTTAATCTCACAAAGCTCCCCTTGTTCATCTAAGCTAATGTAGTTGGTAGGTGGTTATGGTCAAATCCCATTCACAATGATCCTGTTTAGAAACCAAGCTGCATGGAGGGAAGCCTACTAAACAGTCAGTTCATCTCCCTATTACTGGTGGAATTTACTACCTTAACTAGCTCTAGGGATTACTAAGGTATTAAGAAAAGTGCTGTGACATTGAAGTGTATTTCCTCTGCAAGAGGATATCAGTGTGTAGTTTTCCTCTGTGGAGATCATGACAAGGAGTCTGTGATGTTTGTGAAGGTTGGTTTTTTTTTTTTTGTGTATGTGATGCTGTTTTGCTTTAGTTTTTAATGAGGAAAGAAAAAAAAAAAATCCACTGTCACTGTCTATATCAGGAACTTTAAAAGTGCTCTAAAAGCACTACAAGTGCCTTTAAAATTCAGCTCTCATACCAGAGATAAAGCATCTACCCAGAGAAGAGATGCTTTGATACATTAGATGTATTTGTTTGTTTTAGAGGGGAGAAAAGAATGGTGTGTTTTACTGATACAGCTATTAACCATCAAGATTACCCTAAGGCATCAGCAGGTTCATTTCAAATGCAAATGAGCTTTTCTGCATTCAGTTGCTCAGATTCTACAGGCTGCTATTATGTGAAATTGGATGGGGCCTTCACATGGCACAGCTGAACAGTTAGGGTGCCCTCCTTCTTCCACCCAGTTATGACCAGCATGAATGGACACTCCTGTGGGCCTAAGAGCTTGTCTCCTGATTAGGAGAGTAGCTTTATTACAGAAGACAGGGACAATTAACTGAGTCCCTGTGTTGCTACTGAATGGTCTCCTTGGGAAATACCACTTAGCATTGCAAACAGCAAGTGGGCATTTATTGATGGCCTTCCTACACCCTTTTGGGAAGCACCTATTTTTTTTTGAGCCTACTGGCTAAAAACAAGCATAAACTACAAAATGCAACTGAACTGAGGAAAGATTTCTCTTTTTAATACTTAATCACTGCATACCTTGAGCTAACATGGAAATGCATTTACCAGTGAGATCCCTTCCCAGACAACATCCTGGCAGATTACTTAGAATAACAGATGAAGGAATGATGCTGCATCAGGGATATGTTAAAGACTTGTATTATCACTTTTTAAAGTTCTGCAATGTTTTAATCCATAAAAGAAGGCATGTTGCCCACTTAACAGGACAGTTGTACTGTAGTGGATCATCCTGATCTCCCAGATAGGGATGGTTAAAACCCAAGAATTCCATTATGCAAAGGATGTCAAGGATTTGCCATTCGGATTTGTTTTAAAAAACAGAATAGCATCACTACTGATTTGGAGCTTGGTTACGGCAGAACTACGGACTGACACATGAACACATTACCAAACCGATATGCAAGTACCCATTTTCATGAGTTAGGAACAATGATGTCCTCTGCACGATAACGATGACTGGGATCACGGAAATGCAGTATTTCAAACCTCCCTAGATGGGACAATGTCTGTCAGAGTTTCATTTGGCTTAACTTTATGCTGACTGTACATGTACACACACACCTGGGATACACAGCCTAAATTCACAGATGTATTTAGTGGAGAAATATTAACTGCATATTGAATAACTTTTTTTAGAGCATTAAATAACATTCAACTTCTCCGTTTCTTTCTCCATTTCTTTTTGTGTGTGTGAAAATTGCTGTGTTTTTCAAAATGTGTTGAAACTACTTAAGATGAATTGTCCTGCTGCAAAGATAAAGAGGTTTTTTTTTTTTGGAAACAAGTTTCCCAACTGCACTGCGTTTTATGTAAGTAGGGTTAAATAAACCCGATAAAGCAGAAACACTAAAGATCTTAATTTCTGCTTCTATATCAGTCTTTCCATTACTTCTGCATATTATAGCTTGCATTCCAGCCTCCGGATAGGACTTGCATGTCCCTATTAAATATAATCAAGCACTTGGAGAACTTATTTCCAAGTATCTAAAATGGAACCATGATTTGCATGTAATTAAAATAAAAAAGACCATTCATATTTTCCATTGGTTTTGAACATGCTGCATCCAGGAAGAGCTCACCATGCTCTTTTAAAAACACTGCCAGCTATTTTAAATTACTTTTTTTTTTTTTTTCATTTGAAATTTCTAATTAAATGGGAAAAACACAAACAAATCAAAACGTTCTTGGGACACATTCAAAACTTGGAAAAATAAGAAAAAAGCATGATGGGTTAGAAAAGATAATTTCCTTCACAGTGGAAGATTTGAAGGGGGAGAGTGAGAAGGGCATTTGTTTTTGTGATTTACAAGGATCTTGACGTGTATTGCATTTGCTAGCTCTGCTTCTTACAGTATAGGAAGCTGGCTGAGATTAAGTTATTTTGACAGTCAATAATATGCTGTAAAAGATTACTGGAGCTCCACTATCACCCATGCAATGATACAATGATTTATTGTTGTCAAAGCCTTCTACACAAGGGATAGAACAATCTAAGATTCACCATTCAATATATACACATTGTGTTCATTTAAAAAATAAGTCCATGTGATGACAGAACTGCCTGAAACAGATGATATTATAACATTAACCTTGGGATTGCAAAGCCATCCCTGGAAATGCTTTGTCTCTGCTTTGCTGAATTGTGAAATAAAGAGGAAAATTTGTAGGATTGAAGCTTATGGCAAAAGAAATGGAGGATGAGAGTTACACACTTGCAAAAAAACCTTGTGTCTGCCACAGCAGGGCAAAATGTACTGAATTATACTTGAAATCCACACAGAACTTTTGCTACTCCACATTTCTATTATAAGCTGAGTTCTCCTTTAATTTCTTATCCTGAATTTTGTACTGATTCTAGGTAGGCACCTAGACAGTACGTCTTTATGCTGATGGGCATAATGAAAATTGCTGCCTTCTAACTTTCTTTTCTAAGATGAAGTTAGAGAAGAAGATGATATGGGGCATCCCGCAGTATGCAACGTGCACAAGACATCCCAACTCCTTGAATCCTGCCAGTGGGATAGTTATCCTGGGTCTGGGGTAATGATGCAGTACAGCCTGTCTGATTAGGATTTCCTCTTTCAGGGAACTGAAAGGAAAACTTACATCAATGCTTCTACACTGTCTTCCATTCTTCCACTGTAGGATGTTACATTGATCCAAGTAAGGAAGATGCTTTTTATTTCAAGAGTCAATGAACTCACCAGTGGTTGGGGTATCATTGCTTGACTTTGGACAAATGCACCTTTTTCACTGATACTAATAGGAGTGCTGGAACTCTTCACATACAAGGCACTGTATGGATATAATGCCTAGCAGCGAGATCTTGTGCATCTTTCCCTTTAGCACAATCTTCCTGATTTTTGCAAGCTTGCCATGGTTATAAAGCAGCCTCCTCTGTCCTGTCACTTCTGTTTCTGTCTCCTTACTTGCACACCCAGACAAGTCATAAATGTCTCTCTTTAATTGTCTGTAAACACCTCTGGGAAATGGGGGAACTGTATGCACAGAACAAAGTAGAGGGAGATTGAGAGGTACAGCTGTCTGGTGCCCCATTGAAATAAAAGCTACCACACAGCTGGCTGCTTTATAGCAGGATAACTTTCAGTACATTCTCCTCGTGGCAAGGCTGGCATTTGCTTTTATTAACAAACCAGAGAAACTAGTGCAGAATTAATAGTGGTAGAGATTAGGTTAGTTTACCAGAGCAAATATGCTTTGGTGATAGGAGCACAGTTCCAGAAAACTGGGAGCTGGGCTCTGCTTTGCTGTATGGACTGGAATGGATTAGTCCTCTTCACCTCTGTTTTCTAGCTTATATTGCCAAGATTGTCAACAGCCCCTTAGAAAGAGATGTGCTGATATTTATTTGTTAGGTTTAGAAAAGGCACTGAGATCTTGAGATAAGCAAGGTAGAGAGCACACTAACAACATAACCAAATTCTGTCATATTTCTCTCTAGTAAGTGGATACTTCTAAAACTGAAAATATCACCCTCCATTTTATACTTGCATAAATTTTGGGGGAAGCATGTACAGGAAAATGCTGTAAATGAGTCACTGTCTGTCTTTGGCTTTGTCACTTGGCTGGGGAGGGTGAGCCCTTGCCGGGAAATCACCAGATGGCGCTAGGCAAAACAATGTTCCTTTTTTTTTTTTTTTCCTCCAGACAATTAAAGCTGGAAAAATATTTATTTGCAAACTTGTGACTCAGTTCCTTCAGTAAGAAGTATTTACATCAGCCAGAATTTGTTGAGTGGCTGAGCAGAAGTCCTCTAATTCAGGGCTAGTGCTCAAAGCCTACCAATTGAAGGAAAAACATAGTGTTGTGTAATAAATCACTCACATTAGGCAGTCAGCTTTTACTGTTCCTATTAGCTTTATTTCAGTTTTAATCAATATTTGCTAGGATTTGTTAGGCTATATGGACAAATCCTGAGGCCTGTACTCAATTCCTACCAACACATGATGGTTATTAAAGAGAATGAGAGTTTTGCCTGAATGACAACCATGTAATAAACTGAAGATTTTGAGATCCGAATTTATCACACTACTGCTCTACAAACAGATTGACTTCCCCATGCAACCCTTCTTGCAGAGAAGTTTGTTCATTTTGGAAGCTGGAGAAGTTCATTTTCAAGTAGGTTAAGCCAAAAGGTGCCAAAAATGCATTTTTCTCCCAGTCTATTATTGTATCTTACACAGTAAGTGAGAAGTAGCTTCACCAAGAAATTGATTTCTTGCAAGAGAAACCGAAGCCATGGCTGGAAGATGATTTTCATAACAGATGCAGCCCTTCAACAGAGATTCTCAGCTTCTTTCACTGCTGGATAGAAGCAGGTCTTGAGTTCAACCCTTCTATTTAAATATTTCATTAAGGGCAGGCATGTTTCCTACTCACCTCTTAGGGTTCTGACTTACAATTTCTAACTTACCTAAAACTCCATCTTTAATTTTTAATTAGGCTCTTCTATTTTTAATTTTTTTTTTCCATTTCACCTATCAACTCCCAGAGACATACAACAATACTGTAAACCCCAATAAATGAAAAGTGAAGGCTATTTCAGATCACAGCACTCAAGCCACAGTTAGAGCCACGTGTGATAAACAAAAATTAAAACCAATTCCTTCTTCTGGATGGAAGTTTAGTTACAGCAGGGATCCTTTTTTACATTTCTTTAAGATTTGGAGACATTCACACAGGGTATGGATATAACACGTAAAGATACCTCACTTCCATTCAACTGCTGCACAGATATATATATCTCAATCATATATATGTAGAGCTCAGGAGCTCTTTCTGAACTTACCTCTCAGGCTGGAAGAACTCTATGGTTACTCTCCCAATTTGATTTGATAGAGCACCTGAAAATTCAGGAGAAAAATATCTCAGTTCATGATAAGGCAAAGTGTTTTGTACCTATTTTTTTTTCCAACAAAGTAAGAATATTTTCATCTCTTTAAGTCACTCCATCCTGAAAGGGAAATCAAAACAAAATACGAGCCAAAAAGAATACCCCAGCAATCTGCTATGTTGCACTACTCTTGTTTTGTTGTTCACAGGATCCTTTAAAGGTCTAGTCTTCATTCTGTTCCAGGATGGAAGTAAATACGGGACTCTCTTTCACTGTTGTTCCCCCCTCTCCATTTTTTCACCTATCTCAAATAGAGATAATTTCTCTGGAAAAAGTGGAAAGAAATAATTGCCCTCAATACCTATACTCATTTTACACACTCGGTTGGCATTTTCCTTCAGGTGTGAGTTAAGTTTCAGGTATGGACCAGGGGACACTTGTTACTACTGTCTTGACCACCTTCTTGTTAATTCACATCTTAAGAGAGCAGAACAGTACATTTCATGCCCTAGCCATTAGAATTCTATTTTGTTGAGGAAATAGTACTGGACTAATCTTTTCCCCAAGAAGGCTTTTTCTTTGGCATCTCATGCCTTATTACACTGAGCATCATACCTTATGCTAGAAAAGCAGAAAGTAGGAGAAATTGCAACAGAATTGGCACCACCATTGCAAGGATCCTAACTCACCAAAATAGCACAAACAATGTACATAATTAATTTCTTTTAGTTTTACTCAGTCCTGTTCATTGTTACTGATATTTGTTTGGGTATTTTTACCTATTTATTTAAAAAGTACTAATGGTGAAGGAAATCCAGGCAATGACCAGGGTAAGCCTTAGTTGTATGTAGCCTAGAACAGAGTCTTTGCTAGACAGTGGACTACACAGCTCGGTAGGAATATGCAGCAACAGAGTTGGGACTGCTGCATTAAGAAAATGCTTGCATTTTTCCTCGTGGATATTTGTTGAAAGGCTTTAGTAAAACAAAACTGATTAATGTAGAAAATCAATTAAAATCTTACATTTTATGCATTGGCCACAGTCCCAAACCACTAGCTTATAGGACAAGAAATCCTTGTCCTCATATAAGCTAGCCTGAATACAAGTATGTGCAAACCCATGAAAAATAGCTAGTTCTCAGATTTCTGCACAGATAAAAATCACTTCACATTATATTTCCCTATCCACAGTAGCATAGAAAGCAGGAACATAGCAGATATGAAGAGCACTTCAACACCTGAGTGTCATCAAGTGCTCCTGCGGTATCAAGGCAGTTTTGCTCAGTACAATAGGGTGGTGCAGTTTTAGGGAGATGCAACATTGCATCCAGAACCTCCTGGGTGCCAGAGTTCTTCCCCAGACTTGCACAGCCAGAGAAAAGCATTTCACAAGCCAGCTTAATAGAAGCCCAGAGGAACCATAATGGGTTGATTTTTTACGTTGCTTCTGCTTAAAAAGGTGTTTGGAAAGATACTTTGAAATCCAAATTCATCAGTGTAATGCTGCAAACTCTCAACAAATTAGAGCCAGTAGATGGTCCACTTTTGGTCATCTCTTATTTTCACTATGTGCCCTTTCCAGATTCCTTTCCTGTGCTCCTTTATCAGAGCTAGATGTGTACAAACACTGAGGCATATTTAGCTGATGCAAACTCTCAGACCACCTGTCAGGGAAGGACTATACTGTCCATACGTATCTGGGATTTAGTGTGAAATCCATCCTCAGCCTGCTGAGAGCTTCTCTCACCTGCATAGTCCTACAAGGCAGTGGCCTTATCTCTCCTCTACTCAACAAAAAGCCATATATGTGAACATTGAAAGGCAAGTGGCGGGGGGGGGGGGTAGGGACAGACACGACAGAACACAAAACAACAAAACAAAAACAACGACAACAAACATACAAACATACATCCAAACATTGTTTTGTGATTGGCCAGGGAGGCTGATACTTGCTGAGCATCTGCAAGGTCCCAGGAGCTTCTGTTAAACCATTTGTTGAATCACCGGCATTTCCAGAGCAGCAAGCTCTATTCCAGGACAGTTCTTCCATGAGACCTGACTAAGTACTGGTATCAGCTACGTGCAACCACCTGTGTCCAGACCATCTGCAGGAATCCAGGAGGAAGTCAGTAAAAGTTCATTGACTATACCATACCAAACTGACATTTTTTGTGTGTGTGTTACTTTTTTGGAGGTTTGTGTGTGCGTGTCTTTCTTTGTGTGTTACTGTTTTGGGTGAAACTGTTTTCCTGCAAAATCTATGAGCACGTTTACTTTACCCCATGTTGGTACCTGTCAGCTACCTTCCTCCTCCTGCCTCGTTTTTAAGGCAGAGAACGCAAGAACAAAGGCAACCGCTTGCCTGGGAATTGTCAAGTATCTGAAATCTGACCTGTAGTGCCGCTCCCCTCCCCAGTCAATAATCACATTAGCACATCTGTGTCACAGAAATAATAGCTTTTGTCTCCCAAAGCTGTAGAGTTCTGTTGCCAGGCAACTCCATCCTGAGGCAACAAAACAGCGAGGAACGGGTGTGTGGGAGGACCAAGCCCGTGTGCAAGAGCTGCTACTTATGCTGCTGGTAGCTATAACTGGGGGAAGCTTGGAATATACTGTTTCCACCAGCGATTCGGAATAACAGAGCCTGCCAGACTCAGAAACTTTCAATCAGGTGGCTACAGACTGTGGCTGGTTCGTCTTGTTTTGTTCCAATGCTACAGAAAAGCTTTGGGGATGCTGCAGAGAACTGAGCTGTAGATCAGGGTGGCTTGTGTCAGAGATGCTAAGCCCACCCCAGTAAAGGGGTAAACACGGTCACCCTTTCCAAATGCATGCCAAAGCAGAGAGTAAACGTGCGTTGCTGGTTGATCCTCCTCAGGGGCCAGACTCTTCACTTTTTACCATCAACGATTGCAGCAGCTCAGCTGCTCTGGCATTATTTGTGTACCATCTTGGTCACATCCTGGCAGTTTCAGCATCACATGATTAAAAAAAGAACATTTCACTTGATAACCAAGCCTTGACTTATCACATATAAACCCTGTTCATCCCAGAGAGAGAAGTCCCTGAAATAATATAGGTGGCTGTTGACATAGATGGGAATTTCTTTTGTCTCTTCCTAAAGAAAAGAGAAAAGGCTACAGCATGAAAAACCTAGGAGAGGGGAAATTCTTTTGGGGAAAAAAAAAAAAAAAAAGAAAGGAAAAAAAGATATATTGCATTGTTAGGGACATCAAGGAAGACCCAATAATCTCCATCAAGAGAAAAAAAGTAAGGCTAGAACTACATTTATATCCAGGTCTAAGCATCTGTCCTGTGTTTCCATAAGTGTATTGCTCCTTTATCACATCAGAGCTAGATGTGTACAAACACTGAGGCATATTTAGCTGATGCAAACTCTCAGACCACCTGTCAGGGAAGGACTATACTGTCCATACGTATCTGGGATTCAGTGTGAAATCCAGCCTCAGCCTGCTGAGAGCTTCTCTCACCTGCACAGTCCTACAAGGCAGTGGTTTTGTCCACAAAACAGATGCATATACAGCATATCTGGATGCTGTATTGGCTCTGTCAGAAGGAAACCTGGTATTTTCTACAGCTGGGATATATCCCAGTACGGTGGCTTAGTCACCACCAGCAGTTCTGACTGTTTATACTGATACTTCAAAAATCCAGTTTCAGCCAAAGGATATATACAGTTATGCACACATTCTGCATATAGGTCACATCTTGAAATGCACATCCTTGGTCTCATCTTCACTGAGGGGAAGTGGAAGCTTTCCAGTAGCCTAAATGACCTCAAATCAATAGCAACTGAGCTCCAAAATGTCATAATTGGATTTTCACTGCATCACAAGAGCCAGGCACCAAGGAGCTCCTGTGTGTACAGGCATTCATCAAATAAGGGCTGCAGGAAAAAAAAAAGTGAGATTCCTTGCATGAATTATTTAGACATATTTATTTAACCTTCTCCATGTACACGTAAGTCACTCTATCCAGCTGGGTACAGAACCATCTTCATAACCTGTCTAGTACTATAAAGCATCTTTGATACTTTTCACAGAGACATTTTTAGTGTATTTAAGATGGCAGAATTATGCAACCCCATATCAGAAAGGGTTTTTTTCTACAGAAATATTAGTTTTGTTGGTACTCAGTGGTTGAATTGCTGATTATACCACATTTTGGGTCCTAGGTTTCTTACAAGCTGTCTCCTCTCTACAGCAACATTTAAGGTTATTTCTTGTTCTAGACCCAACATATTAACAGAAGGGTAAATGTGCTGGTCTCAGCCATAGCTGGAGAAACTCAACCTTGGATATTATGAAAATGCAAACAGTGCCACATTAGATTCATGTCTTGGATACCACAGTTGCATCTGGCCATAAATCTGACTTGTCCTTTTGGCTTATGGTCCAAAACACTGGTAAGAAAGAAGGTTCTATTGCTTTAAAGACCAGCATTTTAAAGGGTAAAGAATAATTATATCCTGACTTATAAAGGACAAACAAGTAGTGACTCTGTCCAAGTCTCTTGGAAGGTGAGACACAGACTTTTACCTTAGGAAATCAGAGTGAAAGAGTATAGCTGATGACACCAGTTACCTAGGCTTTGCTGCTTGCTGGCAAAAGACCAATAAAGATATGAGAAAGCTAAGTGAGAACTCAGGAGCATGTCAGGGAGCACAAAGAGACAGCATTTCTTAGATACAGAACTTTAGAGATGAAGCACTGATAAGTTAAGGTGGGTCTGCAAAGAAGCAGATGGAAAGGAAGCTAAAGTTATGGGTCAGGGTAACTGCTCTGAAGACAATCTTTGAAACACTACAAAATCTTTCAAAAAATGTTTAAGAGAACAACTCTGTTCCATATCAACCACTATTTGCTCTTTCATCAGCCCAGGGGAAAAAAAAAAAAACTACAGGCACTCAGTGCAGAGATGTGCAGTCAGTTGAAATCACATGCCTCTAGGTCTCGTTATACTAGCACTGTAGTTATTTGTTAGCATGAAATGCTTCTCCATTGCAATGCAGGGCTTTACTGAAGTAACTAATTTAATCTTTGAATGAATATGTTCCCTTGAATACAGTGTATTTTGCTTGACAGTTCTTAAACGCTTGGATGAATATAAACATTGAAGAACTGGAGTACATACATTATTTTTCTGCAGATTCATTTAGCAACCCAAGCTAACATCCAGATTATTAATAATGAGCTAAATAAGATATCTTTCTAAGGGTTGATGGGCATCCTAAGTCTGAAAAAGAAACTATATTTGCTACTCAGCTTTCCTCTGGAATAGTATTTGAAAAGTACCCACATATCTCTTTATGAGAGATTATTTTTTCTTATGCTTATACCTACATTGCAGAAATTTATTGCAAGGGAGAAGTAAAAAAGTGACACTGCTAACTTTCTTAACATATGTTTTACAAAGGCATAGGGCTATTGTTACGCCAGGATTTTGGCTGATAAAATGGCAAGAGCTTCCCAACCTCTTGGGTGCATTCCTTTAAAAACAACTGCAGTTTTGCAGTATCTTCCAAATGCAAGAACTGGAAACCAGTTTATCCAGATGTACCTAAATTAACTTTACAGATTAGCTTTATAGTTCAGTTACCAGTGACAGCCTGGCTGGAGAAGCAAATCCCTCTTTACAAAAAGTTATTATACTGTTGTCTTATGGATCAACTTTTCCTATTGGCAGAAGTTATTATTGGTCTATCCTTTCTATTCTGGTAACTCATCAGAGCTCTGTGGTGAGCTTAAAGCTATACCCCACTACACCCCAGATACAGAAAAATGTGCCCCCTTTCCCTGAACACTTCAGGACACACACACACAAAAAACAAAAACCCACACCAAAAAAAAAAAAAAAAAAAGACCTCAAACTAAAACAAACCGCAAAAGCAACTGTTTACCTGTCATTGTGTCAGTTAATATACATTGAAAACAGCGGACGAGACTCTGAATTCACAAACCCTTCTACAAGATCAAAGCACGTTTCAAGATAAGGGCAGGAGAAAATGCTCTGAGTAAGTCAGTTGTGTTTGATGCTCACAGAATCTGAGCAAAAAGGATGGCTCATGTGTGTCATAGAATGGGGGTCTCAGGGTTGCAGACAGACAGGTAGCACCCCTCAAATATTGAAAGGTGACAGCAGAATCTAGAGAGGAGAGGACAATAATTTCTTATATAACTAACAATTGTATCCAACTGTGAATCTACAATTATTAATATCCAATGAGTTATTAATCTTAGAAGAAAGCCAGTGAATACAGTAGCTCACCAGATCTGCTGCTGGTCCAAAAAGTCAGATACAGCTGGTCTGCGAGGCTGAGAGCCCAGATCAATCCTGGCACACCCTGTGTGGCAATGCCAGCAGTATTTGGGTTCCTTGAACATTTTTAGTTTCTTTCTACATTGATATGCCCTCCAGTCAGAATTAAAGGATTTTTTACATTTGTACTATAACTCAGACAAAGAAGAGGGAGACTAGGAATTCCTGGCTAGGCCCATTGCATGTCCTGGGGGAAATGGGCAACAAGCCTGAAATCAGAGAATTGTCAGAGCTGTAAAGATCATCTAGTTCCAACCTCCCTGCTATCTCCTGCTCGTATTTGGTTTATAACACATAGAGAGATCAGCTGCACTACATGCCTATGGTAGGTGAGAGCTTTCCATGAGACCCTCTGCACATGAGCAGTTCCATAAACAAGGACACAAATCAAGAGAACACATCTCTGTTTCTACTAAAACATTTGTTCTCTTTAAGGTTTAAGGCCCAGTTAGTCTCCTAATTCCAAAATTAGGAAATGCCCCCCCATAAATTCCAATACACACCAATTCAGAACTCTCTTTGCTTCTGCCTCACCCATGCATTAAACTTCCACATGCATATTGATGCTAACATGGTTCAATACACAGTCTTCTCCCAAGACTATCCTTTGTTAAGTAGCAAAGCTGTTCTTCTCCCCGCCCCATTTATTTGGTAGCCTTGTCAGGAGTGTTTGCACCTGTCCTCTCATGCTCAGCTGCTCTCTATTCTTGCTAAAGATTTCTCCTTTACAGTACAGGACACAAAAAGCAGAAGGTTTAATTCAGTATTGGATGGGAGAAAAAAAGAAAAAAAAAAACATAACCAAAAGAAACCAAAACACCCTCCCCCCCAAAAAAAAACCCCAACAAAACCAAACAAACAAACCACTAAGCAACTAGCAAAGCAGAGAGCAAGAGGGTGAGGGAAAGAGAAAGATAGTGTGTCTGCAGGGAATGTAGCTTAGGGATAAGTGTAGGAGGAATACTGATTCCAGACTTGCAGCAAGTCTATTTTTCATAAAAACAATAATAAAAAAATAATACAGTGTAATAAGGGCACAAAATTACACTAAATTGCAAAGTGCTTGTCTGCAACATTTACTAAAGGGAAAGAAACAAGGGGGCTGAGTGACTTCTTCTGGGGTAGGCACTAAGACACATTTTCCCAAACTCACCTAAAGGGTCTCACTGCTCAAAGTTAGAAATGTGTACTGGAATTTCAGGACCATTTTTTGTTTATTTCATTACACATTATACCCTGAGCCAGGTGTGAGAAAACTGGTGTGGGTGTACCAACCAGTATGACACCACAAAGGCCTAGTCAGGTCCCAAAAACCAAGGATACAAAAGCTGTATTGCTTTCAGAGGTAGACTGAATGTTGGAAACTGCATCTCTGCACCATGCCCTCATGGTAAAATACTTTATTGCGTTCTGCACTCAGCCTGCAATGGGCAGACCCTTTGCCTTTCCATTGCTATGGGCTCTGCTCCTTGTATTCTTCCAAAAGCACATTCACAATGCTATAAATGTCTTCTGCAGCCAGAATGGCAAAAGAGCAAATTCACATGTTTAAAGAGAGAAGGATCCCGTTCATATGCCCTTCTTACACAGAGATGGGAATGGAACTATTCCTGATTCAGAGCAGTTGGCACTGGGTTGAGTAGCTTTCCAGAGAGCCATATAATATAGACCTGCTCTGATCTCGTTCAGTTACTAAATGACCAATTGTCACCAAATTGGATTTATTCCTTGCTGTTTCTTATCCTCTGTTAAAAACTACTTTCATTTTAATTTTCTACAGTTTTCTTAAATAAGAACGTCCATCTGAAAGAAAATCTTTGATTCAGAGTTCATAGTGTCACTTTCTAGCACATGTAAACCTGTATTTCTGCTCCAAAGAAAGTGATTGTTTTCAGAGTCCTTTAACATATACCGCATCAAAAAAAAGGACATTTTCCCCGTAGTCTGAGAAACTATCTAGCTGAAGGCATTACTGGGTAATCCCTTCCCTAGGAATGAGCCTGTAAACCCCATTCAACTTTAGGTGGTGATTTTCTTGAGATTGTAATCATTTTGAGGTTTCATGCTACAAAGTCACTGCAAAGCAATTACAACTATGAGTCACAGATGAAGAGGGAATTTGAATAGGAGTTAGAGCACTGGAACCTGGAAAACCTGCAGGTGAGAAATGCTGGAAAAATCCAGCAGCACAAACTTCCAGACTAAGCCTGACATGCTGGAAGGAAGGATACTGCCATGGTCAGCAGTCCTGGAGCAAAGAGCCCTTGTTTTAAACAAGAGAGAGATGAAGATTTATTGTGACATCTCCCTCTCCGGTCTGCCCTCACTGCCCATCCAAACCAGCATTTGAAGGACTGAATCACACTTAATCCCCGGATAATCACTTTTCCCTGGCCTTGGACTGAAGGGTACAGGTGGTGATAGAGGTGTGTGTTATTACACACAGATGTGTTCCTCCTTATCTAGGGAGCTGGAGCTCTGCATTGCTTAGAAGTAGTTACCAGCTCCCTGGGATGTTCTGGCATTTCCACACGTAGTCCTGCAGTACCTCAAAAGACCAGTAATAAATCAGGGTTTAGTATCCAAACACCTTATTATTTGCCACTTGCATCAAAATCAGCTTACTGTCAGGCCAATATAGACAATGTAAGGTATGAGGTTCAGAGATAAATGGAAATGTATATGTGTAAGTTGAGTTTAAAAGATATTCGTCATTCAGTGTCATCCAGCTAAACATCTGCCAAGATGCTTATGCTGCCTAGAAGCTGGGATCCAGTCCACAAGCAAAAGCTTCACCTTGAATACAGCTTTCACTGGGTATGATGATGCTTTTTTCTCTACCCTATTGTTATACATCCAAACTCTCTGTGGTGATTGTATCACCTTCAAGCATTCTCCCCAAGGGTTTCTTGTGAGTCACCATTTAATCAGGGGTCTCATTTTAACACTTCCCCTCAGGACTGCTGACTGCCTCTGCCTACTTAATAATAGTGAAGCTCTTTGAACATAGTGATGCTCTTTGAACATGACTAGACAGAATTATCTGCTAGCCAGAACATACTAATAAATGTTTCAATATTAAACTGTAAGCACACATTACCCCATTGAAAAGTAAATATACTTTTCCAGCTGGGGGAGCAATATTTAAACATCAGTGCATTGCTTTTTAATAGCAGAAAACGAATTTATGTAAGATAGCAATGATTCTGTAAGCAAGTTCAGAAAGAGGAATAATATATGCTATTCATTAGGTTTTGATTGTAATGAGATAGAACAGTTTGGGGGTAGATGTGTTTGGGCCAAAACTATGGTTTTGAGTTCATATTTCTGATAGCTTAAAAAAGCTGAAGAGATACTTAGAACTTCAAATGGTCATTACTAAAAAATTTCACATATATAAGTAAATAAATACTATGTAATGGTATTTCTATAAAGACATATATATTTCTACGGAGAAGCAGGTGAAAAGTAATGGGATATTTGTTCTCAATGATGATCTTAATTTGCATTCATGCATCCATGAATCCACACAAAAGCACCAGGTTTAAAAAAAAAAAAAAAAAAGAATGTCCTGGTTTGGGTGAGAATGGAACTAATTCTGTTGAGTGATTTTACTTTTCAGTTCAGTTCTTCTAACCAACAGCACTTTCTAAAGCTAGCAGCCTGTTTTCACAGACAGTGTCTGCTGCTGGCAGTGGTAACACCCCATGGTTAGAGTTACTGCCAAGGATTGGTGTGCAGACCATGGTCACTGCTGGATCTTGTGTACCACACTGGGGGTGCAGGAAAGTGAAAGGCCGCACCTGCATGGAGGAGAGGACAGGGC
>JAAGNO010029455.1:239979-256911 GCA_033439905.1 Ceryle rudis
CGTGTCTTCTGCGGGGTGCAGTCTGGGACCCCTGGTGCCTGCTCCACAGCATCAGTGGTGACGGTGATGTAATTACCGTCAGGGGGGTTGGGTCTGACACTGGTTTTGTATATATTGGTATATATTCCATTATTATTATTTTATTTTTCATTAAAGCTGTTCTAGTTTCCTTTTCTAATCACTAAGTCTCTCTCCCTTATTCTTTTTCTCTTCCCCTTTGGGGAGGGAGGGGGGTTAACAGAGAGCGTCTGTCTATAGGTCTAATGGGCCGTCCTGACCCTAAACTGTGACAAAGAAAAAGAAAAAAAAAAAAAAGGTATGAAAGATGAAAGCTTTCTGTTTTAAATTGTTTGTTAATGATACCTTTGTTACCAGGCAGTTTTTTTGCTGAAATTAGATTGTAATTTATATTTTGAGGCAGTTTCAGACTTGATTGTACTTCCTGGTCTTAAAATCTGTAAATCAATACTGTTACAATATATCTCTGTGTCTTCACATCTTAACAACAGTTGCATGATCATTGGTTGCTGAATTTGAAAGTTTCAGAAAGTCATCCTCAGCCTCAAAAATGTCTTGTGTATAGATCTGTGCTGCAAGAAAACTTGTCCAGGCATATTTGTAGAAATCAAGCTTTCATTGTCACTTTGCAGATGATGAATGAAAGAAGGGAGAGATTAACTGCATTCTAGTGAAAGCAAAACTTTTTCAGAGCCTGCACTGAACTTACATTGGTTTTATTCCTTTTTCAGTACATGAGCCATGAGCTTGCCCTGCTCCTATACTGACATAAATGAAACCACCATAAATGGGACCATGACAGAACTGTAAAGTTTTCATGCTTTGAAGATCACTTGGAGGTGAATGCCATGGTCTCACTTTGGTATCTCCTCCTTGTCCATTTTGGCAAGTGTGTAAGTATTAATCAATTAATCATTTCTGAAGTTTAATCAAGGGCTGAAGTTGTAATCAACTGGCAACCCAATGCAACACAAGAACGTTTTCCTGGCTGCCTGCCTGCCCCTCCAAGCTTAATTAGCAATTATCTCTGCTGAGTGACCCCTTGATCCTGAACAGTTTAGCTGAAAGAAGTGTATCCAAGTGGTAATTTCACCTTTTGCTCCATCATTTGATATTATTCTAACTGTTTATTAAATTCCCATCCTCTCCAGAGCTTGCACAATTGGAAAATTGTTAGTTAAACCAGCAATTACTGTAATGAGAAGATATAATGTAGTTATCATTGAAGAAGATGAAATAGTTTCTTATTTTTCCCTCCCCTCCTTACTTACAACCAACTTTTTCTCCTTCCCCTCAAACTGTAAAGAACTGGCCTTTCTAATAGAACCCACCAAAAAGAATCTGTGGTAAAATTAGTTGCAGAAAGAACCACAAGGAAGGAATCTCAAGTCAGTCTGTCAGAATTGGAGGTTTCTTGGAGCAATGCAGTTCCTCATAGTTTTGCAAAGGTAGATCTCAAATTCTGTATCTCACTGCCATGTTATCAGATGATGACATTCACAGTGGAAAGTAGGGGGCGTAGCTCTAAAATGTGTTATTCTAGCATATTTAACTGTTGCATATTTATTTCATTAAAAATCCCGTTTTCCCAGCTCTCTCTGAAGTACCTCTGCAGGCAGAAAATAGACTGTCAAAAGCTGGAAGTGAATCACTGGAAGATCAGTCTTAATTTGAAATAAATATTCTAGAAACAACAAGAAAACACTGAACATTCTCTAAACAAGAACACATTTTAGCATTAGATAAGGACACTCATCCTTGTGCAGGTAGTTGCAGAAGCTAGTATAAACACAGCAAAATGAATTAAACCCCCCCCCCAACATTGTTCCCAAAACATTGATAGACTCCACTGGAGATCTTGCTTTACAGCAAATGCTGAGTACTCTTCCCAGATATTGACATCAGTTGAAGAGGTTTAGCAATCTCTACACTTAGATATTTGTAAACTCAGACTACTCCTAATATTAAAAAAAAATTTAAAAAAATCCAGATTCAATAGTTATATGCATAGATACTTGAATAAAAGATGAGCTAAACCCAAATGTCCTGACAAAGGAACTCAGCTGACAGTCTCAACAAGATATTAGTCTGTTTGGGATCTAGATCACTCCACTGTATCTGAACTAATGATGTGGAATATGTGTACAAGGTAGCAAAGACATCTCCCAGAGTGTCTCATCTCAGTTTATAAATGTTGGTTACAAAGACAATCTCCCCAGGGTCACGGATTTGACCTCCTTCTCTGTTCTAAAGAATGGAAGTAGAGGCCAACATTGCTTATGCATATAGGGCAACATGAGGACATGGCAGCATCTGAGGGGTTTGAAGATAAACAGCAGTAATACCACAGCTGTATAAAACTGTCATAAGTAATATTCCCATTGGACAAGTGGATAAAATACCGACTTTATACTGAGCAATATTCCTGGGAGAAAGCCCCTAAATTATTCCTTGGGGTATCTTGCTGTTACAGAGGCATGATGGATGTCATGCGATCTCAAGCCATCAGAAGAGTTGACACAGATGAAACATTTTGATTAAGTGTTTCTGTTCAGCTTTATATATTAAAAACTGTATTGAGTGAAGAAACAGAACTCTCACCTTTGCTCTATCTTTATTTGTATTCTCACATTGTAACAAAAATAGAATAAAACAACTGTAAAGTCAAGACTGATCTTAACACTCTCACACTTACTGGAGAGAGGGCCTTCTTTTGGTGGCTGTAGATTGATCCAGTTCTAGGGGCTTGCATCTATTTAAGTATCTGTTGATGTACTCTTGAGGTCTAAATTACCTGCAGTAGATTGTGTATCTGTGCAGCACCTGGCATGGTAGGTGCTGGTTCACGTGTTGGTCTCCCAAGTGAATAGATATATCTTTGAGGCTCCTACTGAACGGATAAAGGCAATTCCTCTTTTCTTTTCCCTGCCCTTGTTGTGTGACATCCTAGGAAAAAAGTCTGCTAATTAGGAGCGGCTGTTGTTGATTCTTCATTTGCTTCAGAAATTACTGGAGATCTAAAGAAGAGCTTACTAGGGACAGCTGATTTGCAGTTTTGGGAACTGAGCCACAGAGTGTTACAGAGCATTAGTATTTGCTAATATCTGTTGTCTTTGACAGGGTTGTTGTGCCAGGTTTATAGAGGGCATTTGCTGCTAATAATGGTTTAACAAGCAGAGGAAATGTCCCAACACAGCACAAATTAATGTACAGGGCAACAACTGTAATGAGGATGTAAAATGAAACTGAACACCCTCAAGCAGGGATGTATTTTCTGACTTCCCACTTTCAGGAATCTGATTGTACTTTGTTTTGATAGCACTGGAACTAGGGAAAATTATGGGAAATTGGTGCTGCTGGAATTTTACAAGTAGATGTTTGTGCTGTCTTCACCTTCAGAATGACAAGGATGATATAAATGCTGGAAAGCACTATATAGTGCTTCACCACTCGCCAACTGATGCTCAGTAGTTCCTGAGCCAGAGTGTCCCCTGGCCAACTCCCTCAAGTTTATATACTGTCCATAACATCACATGGTATGGCATATCTCTCTGACCCATTTAGGTCAGCTGTCCTTGCTGTGTCCTTTCCCACCTTTGCACTCCCAGACTTTGCTGGCAGGGCAGTATGAGAAGATGCAAAAGTCCTTGACCGAGTATAAACATTGCTTAGCAACAACTAAAACATTGGTGTGTTATCAATGTAATTCTCATCTTATATACAGAACACTACACTATACCAGCTACTAGGAAGAAAATTAACTTTATTCCGAAACCAAGACAGTACCTAGAGAGGGGAAAGATATTTGTATCTTTCTCTCAATTATTTTTCCAGTCTATTAAACTGTCTAAACTCCAGTTTCTCAAAAATATATAAATAAAATAAAAACCAGAGAGAATAAATGAAATTGAGGCCTCTCCACGTCATCCAGCATCATGGTGGATCATCCCAGGGAGATTTCCTCAGAAGCATGGCTTTATGACCATGAAAGAAAATACTGATTCATTGAGAAAACTTGCAAATGCACAGCCCTGTTGCACACAAAATGGATCCCCTGAGTGATTTATTGTTACCATTTGCAAAATAAATAGAGGTAGGAGAAAAGGAAGGGATGGCTCTGTTTAATCTGGTGTCTTTACACAGCAAGGAGAAGCTACCATTGAGGGTGAAGGGAAGGGATAACGGCAGGAGTGAGAGAGAGGAAACAGTCTCTTCACAAAAGATATATCTGAGGACTGTTATTGTTCAACTAACCAGTTCAAAGAAAGTGGCTCCTGATATAGAGTGATGTAAATATATATTAAATGAAAGTTTAGCTATCTCAGCCTGAATCCTCTTTAGCTTGCTGTCAGTCTTTTGAAAAATGCTCTTATCTGTATCCGAGGCTCTGAGAGGAGGTGGAATAGCACCCTGTTATACACAGCCCATTTCAAACACTACAGATCATATACATTACACTGCAGATCATATACATCAGTTATGTACCTGTTTTTTGGAACATATATGTACTTGCCCACTAATAGTGAGATATGATTTTCCAGCTCTGGTTCTCAGTGATATTTTAAGGAAAAGAAGGCAAAGGGACAAGGTACAGTTATGCACAGCTGTCTTAAATACTAAGATTATTTTTGCCTGCATTTATCCCATCATACTCTAATAACCCAGCTCATGTACCTATGCATTCTGTAAGGCCCCAAAAATCAGTGTAGATCTTCCAATTCACTGTAGATCTGTCACCTTTTTGTGATTCTCATTTGTCTCTGATGACTTCAGAGAGTTTAGATTTATTTAAACAGATCAAGTGCATGCCCAAAAATGAGGTTTGGTCTGTGGCACGAACGCTTCGATAAGCTTTTGTCTGTGTATTTGAATGCCCAGAAAAGCAGAATAGCAGCTGGATGCTAAGACTATGCAGAACCAGCTGGCAGGGTTACCTTCCTTATATTCCTGGCTGACCACTGGCTTAAGTGCACTATGGGGACTCACCTCAGCTCCTTAGACTCTGTTCTCACAGCCCTCCATGTTAAAAAGGAGATTAATGGTATTTTCTGCCTTTCTCAATATTGAAGTGAATAAACGAAAAATGCTGCATGAATCTCACTGGAACCACAGCTGCTTTGTTGTCTCTCCTCAGCAGAAGCCACAGAAGTCCAGAACCACTGAGGCTGAATGAGACCTCTGGAAGCCACCTGGTCCAACCCCCTTGCAAAGGACCAAATTTAGAGCTAAATCCTGCTTCAAAGTTACAGTCAGTTAGGTTAGATCAGTTTGGGTTAGGTCACAAACTTTCTGGCTCTGGAGTAGAATAAAATAAAAGAAGTACAAAGATGGAAAGTGAACTCTGGAGATTCAGTATTATGGTAGTTCCACTGTCACTTATTCTTTCATCCCTGTAGTAGGGCACTGGCCTGAGATAACACTGTGTACTTGGGAATGTAAAATTCACAAAAATGTGATTTCTATTGCTGATGGTAATCTCTACAGGGACAATATATGCACATATGCACAGTATAATTTATATTCTGAAGGAACAAGCAATGGATTTGCATGGTCAGGACTAAGGACAGAAATGCTAACTGTGGGTCACCTGTCCTATACTTCCATCCTACTCTATTCATTGACTAGCATATGTCTATATGCGACCTGGACACCTCTGCTCCTTTCTAATGAGTGGGCACAGGAAATGGTTTGCAGCACTACTCAGATAATGTTCCTGCTGGTCTCTTCTACCTCCACCTTCTTTCTACCTCTGCTTTCTTCCTACCTTTACTTGCTAGAATGGGCTTGGCTAGGAAGCTGACTCATTAAATAAGGAGCAGAAAACAGCAATTTAGTGTTCTGAACTTGATCCTACCTTCCTGACAAACACCTGTGCAAATCACATCTTGCACCATCTCACACAGATGGCTGGCAGGCCAGCTCCCTTTTCTGAACAGCACCAGGTTGACAACTCTATCACACACTGAAATGAGATGATTGGAAACCCATATCTTCAGCTACTCTTTCACACGGGTTGGAGAATCAGATTATATTTTCATAGCTTTGAAATAAAATACTACATGCAGCTTGAAAAGCAAATAATGCTCAAATACCATCTTTAACCATTCATTTCACTGGGGAGGACCATGGCATGAGCCATAATGCATGAGCAAAATGTTGAAGAGGGACATAGCATGAGCAAATACATGCATAGGAACAGTTCATTTGTTGTGGTTTTCTGTTCCTTTCAACACATTGTTGCTGTTTATACAAATCAATTTAAGAAGATCTGGAGGAATCAAAAAGGTTCACATACCCATCTGTCTTCTGTAACATCCATTGAATGGGTTGGACCCTGGGTTATAGCTCTGCTCATTGGGCAGGAATGGGGAAGCTTCTTCTGCTGACAGACTAAGGGAGCTCTCAGTTTTTTCCTGAAGAACTTGCTGCTCAGCTCTGTCCCAGTAATATCCTGGGTAAATAGGCTAGTCTTAACTCATGTCTGATAGTGGTCGGTTGTGAGTGCTTAGAGGAAAGAGGACAACAAAGATGGTATCATCTTTTTCTTGATTAATTCTCCTGGCTCCTCACAATCTGTGATTTAGGAACTTCTAGAGCTTGAGAATGGACCCAGATTATAGTCTAGATAACATCAATGCAGTCTAGTGTTTACCAGAACGCCAAATTCTCCAGCCTGGATGATCTTGCTTCTCAAGACTAACACTCAAGCAAGACATGGTTAAAGAAAAGACTTGTGCATGCAATTTGTGTGCATATTTGAGTGGGGAGGGGAGCATAGATAGGGCCTTGTAGTGAGCAAGAGCTCAGGGGAACAAGCCTTGATTTTTGTTAGAACAGCTCCCCCCTGGCTTCTCAGATGAAACCTCAGCAGATGACTCACCAGACATTAACTCTGCTTTTCTCCCATCAGTCTTGCTAAAGTCATTGCTAAGTTTAAATGCT
Organism: Ceryle rudis; assembly: GCA_033439905.1. Lineage (NCBI taxonomy): Eukaryota > Metazoa > Chordata > Aves > Coraciiformes > Cerylidae > Ceryle > Ceryle rudis. Next base: position 246,940 of record JAAGNO010029455.1, read on the forward strand.
ATACATTCAGCTGGATCCCATGGAGTGAGAATACTGAAGAACAAGCAATACTGGGAAGAACTTTGAAATGTGCTGTGAAAGCCAGACAGATGAGATTTCAACAATGTCTCTTCTCCAGCAGCAGCCTGGGGAGAGGTGGCCTTACTCCAAAGTGAAGGAAGTCGTAAAGAAGTGGCTGAAGAACTTCTTTTCTAGAAGCGCATTGTCACCCACAGCTTGAACTCTCTGGGCCAGTTACATTCTTCCCCACACAGAGAAATCTGTGCTTGAGAAAACAATCCACCCACGTGCAGATTTGACAGCCTTTCCTCCCCATCCATAAGAGATCAATAACTGATTGAAAGAAGGTTTTTGTCTTCCCCTATTAATGAAAGTGTTGTGGTTTTGAAAAATCAGAGACTGAATATTGTAACAAATCAACACCTTGGGGTGCTGTGCCATGCCACTGTTCAGCAAATACATCTTCAGGCCTTTCTTTTCCTATGACATTAATATTGAAAATGTGACTATGAGGAGGTTCCTCCTTACAAAATAGTAAGTGAATCCTCCTCATTCTAGGCCATGAGGGCTGAAATGGTTGGTCTCCTGTCTGGGGTGATGATCCATACTAGAGAGAAGAAAATACTGTCAAGAAATTGTTGGAATGGTGACAGTAACGCTGCTAATCTATCTCTGCAGAGTTACACAGTCTACTGAACCTCTCAGCAGCTTCAGAGAGAAGTGAAAAACACTTGCAAAAACTTTTCTAATAAAGCTAGACATTACGTCAGAACAGAACAAGTAGCCCCCAGTCCTTTACACCTTTTAAACCCTAAAGGGTTTTAAAATTCAATGTCTTGCTTTCTACCTGAATCAAGAGTGAGCACTGTAACATTATTGCTTTGGAACAGCTTCCTTCAGAATCCAAGAGCCTTTTGAAGCTGGATACCCAATTTGGGAAGTGGAAGATGTGAAAACAGTTTCATTCTGGAACATTGCCATGAGAAGTCAAGTAGAGACTTTCCCATGATCTGCTAAAGCAGACCTACAGCAGAGCACTGCTGTGGAAGGAAGATGCTAGACACGGAGCATACTAAGAGCAGTGAGAGTGGTTAAACCCTGGGACAGGGCCTAGAAAGCCTGGGGCATTTCTGCCCATGGAGATACTCCAGACTTGGCTGACTTGGCTGGAAAAGGCCCTGAGTTGTCCTTTTCCCCATCTGGAGAAGGCCTACTAACTTTGAAAGTAGATCTAACCTTGAATTTGACCTTGATTTGAGTGAGGGCTTGATCAGATGACCTGTGGATGTCCTTTTCATTCTAAATTATTCTATGACCATATGAATCCTGGCAAGGTCAGCAGCAAAGCTACTTTCTATTTCTATGCTTCTGTTTTCCTCCCTGGGATTAGCCTGGCTGGTCTATTTCGCTCGGTACACGAGGTCTCACTGTCCACCTCTATCACATCCAACATGATGAAGACCTTGATCAGGCCCTCAATGGGCTGTAACAGCAGTTACATCCCTATGAAAAACAAAGGCGTTCTTCACTTTGTGCACAGCTGGCATTATAAATCTAAAGTGATCTTAACAAAACAATGAAACCCAATAGCACAAGTATATGTTCAGCCTTTTCCCTTCTTGGGTTATAGAAAAATATCCAGTAATCTACACTCACACAAAAGGATGAAAAATCCTTCAACTCTGAGAACAGCATGGTGGTACCTACAGGAGCACATTAGGCATGAAAAGGATGCACAGCACAAAGAAACAGCTCTATTTCAGAGCCTGCAGCATAAGTAGCTCCGCTGAGGTTTCTTGGAGCAGGTTTGGCACATTTTGCTAAATCGGTCATGGCTCCAGCACTCTCCTGATGTGCACCTGTCAGTCTTCCCATGCCAGTAAGGATTTTACACTAGCTTTTGATTGCACCTGCATGCTTTCCTGCAGCAAGAAAAACTGTACATTTATGTAGCTTTTTACTTTCAAAGAACAGGGAGATCAAATAATAATAATGATAATAATAATAAATAAAAAAATCCAAGACTGGGTTGGCAAACATAATCACAAGGTATATTAAAAAGTTAAACATAGCTCGGTGCTTGGAAAAATAAAGGACCACGGGAAGCCAAGGCTGTGTTGTCCCTTGGCTTTCTGTCGCTTTTTAAAAGGAACGCTGTAATTGAGTAATCAGCTTGTTGGTTGCCATGGCAATCTTTGCCGGCTGCTGCAGGGAAGCGGCCTCTGCGCTTTGCCTGCGCCCGCCGCGGGCAGCCACCCACCCACCGCCCCTGAGCTCCCGGGCTGCGGGGCCGGGCGCTCGCCGGTGCACAGGGCTCGGCATCCAGCACCGAAGGGGAATAAATATAACACGGGGAGACCGTGGCCTGGAGGAGGATTCGAGTCACAAGCCCAAGGGAACTTTCTGCTGTCAGTCAGTGACTCGGGGTGTGCTGTGAAGTCATTCAGCAGATAGCAGTGCTCGTGGGGTTTGGATCTCATGCTATTGAGGGGCGCAGGGATGTAATTCAAAATTTAAATGCAGTGTGGAAAGGGAAAAGTATGTACAGGATCCATACTGGGAAAGCTGTTTGTCAATGGCCTTTACCTGGTGATTAAAGTCAACTCATGCTGATCAGCATTTAAACTTTTAACAGAAGGGTGGATCTGCTAGCAATAGGACGTGCGTGTATGGATGAATGAAGGCAAACAGGTTAAGCTGAGGTTTCTAAAATGCACAAAGGCAAACGATTTCTTTTATGCACTGCTGGAACTTCACCTGCTGTTTCTCCCAGGGAATCCTCTCACTGGGAGCTTGAGAGAAGGTTTTTGAAGAGTGAAATGACTGTATTTTCTAGAGAGAAAGGCACAAGAGATTAAATCACAGAGTAAATAATGCATCTGTTCAATTGAGAATAACTCCAAATCTTCCACTTTGCTGCCTCCCCTCATTCCTAACTGCTACACTGGCATTCCCACACCATGCCAATCTGAAACTATCACACTCCCAAGTGCACCCTCTGTTCTCTGCTCAGCATAGAAATGTCCTAACTTCCCATATATTGAATGGGAGAAAGTGTTTTAATACTTCTTGCTGACTGCAGTCACAAAGGACAAGGTGCACAAGGTATCTAGAAACGAAGCACCATACTGGTGAGAGATACTGCTTCAGCATCTTGTACTTTCTATCACACTATCTCTGGCATGAGTATTTCCACATTTTCTGTCCTGAACATAGGTAGAAGCTCCTCTAAACCTGTAATTTGATCCAAGAGAGTGATTAAGATTGGGTTTTTCTAAGCATGCCTTCTATGCTAGGTGAGAAGAGCAGCCCATGAAATAGATGTTCTCTTTATTCGTCTCCCCTTCCAACATGACAGCCATGATACTGATGGTCCATATTAATGTGTTAATAAACTGAGTGCTACCTTAGCTCTGGTACAATGTTGGAAATGCTCTGTCATGTGCTGGAAAGCACTCTTTGGTCACAAAGTGACCTTTGGAGATTTACAGTGTGGAGTCCACTTCAAGGACTGCTCAAGGATCGCCTTTAAAAGACAGTGTTACCTCATGGGTCATGACCAGCTCAGAGCACTTGTGACTCCAGTGCTGAGGCAGTGCTGAGCCACTGGAAGCAGAGTCATGCAATATTCCCAGTGAGGGAGTCCCTGACTTGAGGTCACCTCCAGAGCCACATCATTAGGACAATATTCTAACTTAATTTCTTCATGCAAGCACCTGTTAAAGTTTTGTCATTAGACCCCTAGTTGCAAACTGAACATTCCCTTAATCAAAAACAGGTAATTCATCTTGATAGGAAAACAGATAACGCATTTAGATTTATCCTTCTTCAGACACTGGAATATTGTGGCTATAACATATATAGGGAATCAAGGCAAAACCCAAAGTCCTTTGAACACAGATTAGCCAAACCATGATGGCAATCACAATATTACCACTCCCCATTATGTTACCACTCCCCAAAAGCTGAAGTTTGTATTAAAATGAACCAAGCACATATTACCTGTCCTCCTAAATGACCAAGCAAACAATATAAGAGACCAACATGTGCTTCTTCAGATTCAGGTTTTTTCAATATTATTTTCAGTCATGCAACATCTTAAGAGCTTCAGAAATAAGGCCTAAAGCAAGTGACAAAGGAAAGACTATTGTCTCCCCAACACACTAAAAGATTTCTCCCTTATATGTCTAATGGAATCTCAATATTGTTTCGTTTGCTGTCTTCTGCATACCCAATGCATGTTAACGTAGTTCTGGAAATCAGTTCTTGTTACTTAGCTGTTTCTACAAGAGCCAGGGGAGACTGTATGATTCACCGTTGCTTCACAGAATTTATATAAATATTATTTTTGTTCCTCCTCCATTTTTAAAAGTAAAATGGGGTGTGGTTAAAAGCTATCTGAACCCCAGAGACATCTGCCAGCACAGCAAATAAGAGTGAATATGAAGGCTGATGAAATTTAAGTACACCATAATTCTTGACAGTGTCCTTTCAAGATTGTTCTCTGCATACTGGAAAAAAATGCTGCTCCATTTGTAATAAGCACATTTCCCTCTGCTTCTCTAAGTCTAGAACACTTTGTTTTGCACTCTGTAATGTCCTCAGCAGAATATGCCATGCTCAAATCTATCTAGCAAGTTGGAATAGTGATAGCAATTCTAATTAATCACTGTAAAGTTCTATTTTGCATGAAGAAGGCTCAGCCTCTTTGACCCATTAATTAAATTGTGGAATTTAAAGTTCCTTGAAAATGTTGAAGAAGCGAAAGATTAGACTTATCTGGGTTCTATTTGTAATGGAAATTGAGATACTTTGGACTGTGGATAGGGAAGAGCAAAGTGACATGTTAAAAATTGCTTTTAGTTCGACAGCTGTCCACTAAGCCGAAGCCAACTGGAACCGTGAATTTTCCATGACAAAAATAATACAGCAGCAAGAGGCAATAGGTTAGATCTTTAGAGGCAAATTGGCCAAGCTCCTTTAATCCCAACAGAAACTCCAGCTTCCACAGCAAGAATGTGGTTTCCACACTTTTGCAAGTGAAACAATCTAAATTATTCCTCTTTGTTAAAGAATTAAATCCTGACATGTTTGGGCAGTGCCCTGGAGAAGAGAAGACCGACTGATTAAAAAGATAGAGCAAAGAACGTGGGTCCCTCTGGCCCCAGCAAAGCTCCTAACTCAGAGTATGGCTGCAGGCAAGTCACTCACAAGTCCTTGTGCTGCAAACAAAACTGCAGAGGTGGGTGTAAGCATCAGGCTTTTACTGTAATTCAAAATCTCTCCCAGTGCTGAAGTAGGAAAAATAAATATTTTATTGAAAAAGTAGTTGCTTATAATGTTAAATTCATCGATAAGGAGATTCAGATTCCTTTACATTTTTTCTGTTGGTTACTAGCATAAGAATCAATTTAGTAAAACCAGTAGGTATTTCTTCTGGGAAATTCTTGTGGAGTATAGTAGAGAATTGCATCTATTTCTCTGTTCTACCTTGTAATACTGAATTAATTAACACAGGGACCTGCTGTGGCTCCCACTCAGACAAAAACCTGAAACTCTGACTTAGTTAAAGCCCATTAGCAATTGGCATACATCTCTCAAATCACTATTACTTGTTTGCACTCTCCAAGCATTAAAAAAATATCTGTGATAAATGCACCGTAGACATGGAGTAAAAAATGCTGCCTGTCTCAAAGCCTTGAAGTATTGACATGACTTTAAGAAAATGCCCGAGGTCTGTGTTTGGGCTCAGTTGGATTTGGGTTTAGAGCTTGTGAGGTGGACTAGAAAAGAAGATCAAGATCATCTGGGACATCAGGAAGAGGGGTACACACAGGGGTCATGAAGCACACAATTCTGATCGTTTGATTTGGGCTTTCTGTTGATTTCCTGAATCTTCAGGTCTTGTTTCAATAAAAGTATGGTTGTTTAGGTATGACTGTATGTTAATGATATTTTCTCATCTAGTAAGGTAGTACACTTCTATTTTTTTTTTCCGCAAAAGATGCCGAGTCATCTGCATTCAATTTGTAGTTGAAAAACTTCATAACAGCAAAAATATTTTTTCCACAAAATTTAAATCATTATCAGTATTTAATATTAATCTACTTGCTTTTCACCTCCACAGACTGTCCATGCTTACTGCAATTATTTCTGTCCCAGACACAGGTAGCTACCCCCCTACTCCCATTTTTGGTGTCCCCTATTGCCATCCTATATGCAGAACACCTCCTCCAGGGCATGCACATATTGCACTTGGGCCAGTGTCCAGGCACATTAAGCATTCAGCTTTGTACTATTTAGAGGTTCAAACTGCAGGTGCATTGGGAAAATCACTACAAAAACTTGATTTTTTTATATGGGTTAAAAATTATTAGAGTGAAATTCTATTCTGCATTAGAAGTTTGTTTTCCTAAAATATTTCCTAAATATTCCCCTCCCCTAGACTTTGATGTTTCTAGGACTTTTTTCAGCCAGTCATCGTGTCTAGGACAAGTCTTTGGCCTCTTTACTCTTGGAATGAGAGTATTAACAATCCTTACAAAAACATTTATGCACATCTTAAGCCTTTTTGGCAGTATTAAATCATCTACCATCCCACGTATACAAGCTGGCTGATGGATGTATGCAAATGCATAGCAGTAGGGAAAGACATTTTAATATACAGCACCAGTAAATTACTACAGGAAGAAAGAAGGCATGATAAGTTATTTTGTTGTTGACTACGTATTCCCAGGATACAATGATGACAGGCAGGCAGATAGGTGTTTGAGATACTCAATATATAAATGTCTGTATTATCCAACTATTTGCTTGTAGCTTCTCAAGCTAGAGGAGTACTGCCCTCTCCTAAGTTTTCTAGGTTTCTAATTTAAGTGAATAAAGAAATAAATCTTTCAATTTCTATTTGCTTCCTACAAATAGCCTCGAGCACAGACCATGATGCAGACCAGATGGTATTTAATACCTGTGGGTGACTTTGCTGCTTGGGTCTGGCTACGACGTTCTGCATCGTGCCTGGGCCTGGAAAAAAACCCCAAACCATAGATGTCCCCGTGTTAGTGCGATGCTGGTAAACCCGAGAGCCTCGGCTGTCCCAGAAGCCAGGGATGTGAGGCGGGACTCTGCTGCAGCACTGCCCGGCCGCCTGCCGGCAAAGCGGGCAGGGGGCCAGGTTGGCTCCTGTGCTCCTCAGGAATCGCCTCCCGGCGATTGCAGCTCAGGCTGTAATTTAAAAAGCGGCAGCAGGTGGCGCCCGGGAACCCAACAACGGCTGTTCCCAGAACAGCTGCGGGCTCGACGGTGACAGATCCCGAGCTCCCCAAGGCTGCGGATGCTGCGCGCGGCACGTCTGTAGATGCAGCCCCACTGCGAGAGGTGGGAAGCAGCAACCAACTTTACCATCCTAATTACTCCCCACTTACGAGGGCTATTTAAAGAAAGGGGATAGGGTAGGAGGAACCCCAAATCCCATTCTGAAGTTCAGTTTAAGCTTTAGCTCTGGCTCGATAGGAAATTTGAAAACCAAACCAAAACTGAACACCACCCCAACATTCCTACAGAAAGAATATAATTTTGTAGTAGATTCTCATAGCTTGTGGAAAACTATCTATTTAATTCTCCTTTTGAAATCCTTTTGGGCTTCTCTATAGAGGAAATACTTGCGTATGGAGCTGAAAAATACATTCCAAGAGTCAGAGCTGTGAGGGACAGGAATTAATTTTCAATACCTCTATTTTTGTTTAGTTTACTTTTGTTCATATTATTATTTTACATTCAGTGGAGGATTTTTTTTATTTATTTTTTTTCCAAACCCCTCAAGATGCTTTTCTGCTGTTATTTTTGTTTCATTGTTTGCTTTCTGAACTCATATCCAAGCACTTATGGGAGAAGATTTATGGATCTGGAAGCAGATTTGCTGTCAATTTGGCTTGCTTTGCCAACAGAAACCTGTGTCTGAGCAGGTCAGCACAATGGATTGCAAGAAAGAAAGAAAAATATATTAGTTTTGAAAATAAAAAGGAAAGTGGGATAGAAGGATATTACATGCATCTGTTATTTATTCCCACAATTAGCAGCCAACTGTGCTCTGCATTTCAAGCAGATTACAGTTTTCTTTCTCCTTTTTAAACAACAACAAAAAAATATCTGTTCAGTGGCAGTATTAGATATTGTACCAGTACTTGGGTTTTTTATTATGCTTTCTGTCACCATTTGTGCTTTAAAAAGTAGAATGAAATCACTTAAATGCCTATCAGAACTTGGCCTCCTATGCACAGCAATAATAAAAATGCTTAGCATTTATGCCACTTTTGACATGTCAAAGCTTTCTGCAGACCTTAAGTACATAGCCATTGGAGACCTTTCCACACTACATATGTTAAGACCATCAGAGCTAACAGGCAGTATTTTCCCAGCACTCATGTTTACCAGTGCCAGGTTGCAGACAGCTGGTCCAGGCTTTGGTAGGGGCAGGTGCTGCGAGAAGGGGCTTCTCAGCAGAGAAAGGGCACAACTGCTGGCTGTGCACCATCCCAGTGCAGATGGTATGGCTGGCTACTGTCCCAGGCTCTGTCTATGTAAACCTGAGCTGCTGGCTTCCAGGACCTATTTGAAACCTCCTACGCTTCTATTTTTGACAAATCTTATTTACCCCTGCATCACATGATATGGGGGCAATCTTGAACTGGCCTGTGGGCATGGTGTCAGTCTGGAGTTCATGCCAAGGAGGAAAAAATGGAATAGAAATTAAGCCTGCAACTGGAGCCCTGGCCATATGTGATGTTTTCTTTACATGGTCTACCAGCTGCTGGCCCTACCTGTGGTCCCAGCTGCAATTCAGATGTGCCTGGACAGTGCGTTTGTCTTCAATTCTGCTACTGAAACCCACTGCTAGCTAAGCCCTGCTGTCACAGCTCATTGTCTATCTGAGAAATATCTGGGGGCAAAAGGGTGTTAAAGTGAGTAAGGCAACTGAAGAAAGCTATCTGTGCTGAGACAGCTATAACAGACCAGGCTGTTGACTGGAAAAGTGGGGAAGTAGCTCTGTGTATAGGAAGGCAATATTATTGTTAAACAATACCTGGTTTGGGTGACACCTTTTAGAAATGTACATGTAATTCTTCTAAAGCAAGAGGTCTGTAATAGACCTTGGACTAGGGAAAGCTTTTTAAGTCTTTTTCTTTAGACAGTCTTCCAATGGTCAAACTCTAGACAAGAGGTTTCAGCTTCGACGTGCATTCGTTCAAAGGGGGATTTGGAGCATCGGTTACAATTCCTGTTATTTTCAGTAAGAAGAGACTTAAAGGTTTTCCTAAAGCATCTCCAAAGCAGTAGCCTATAGTTAACACATTCCAGAGAAACTTTCTGAAATCTTCTTCTTCCCTTTGTGGAACAGGGTTGACTTTACATGACATCCACCTCACCCTGTAACATGACACCTGTTACTAGTCTGCAAAATCAGTTAAGAACTTAACACTTAATATCAAAAAAAAAAAAAAAAAAGAGAGAAAAGAGAGGAAAGAGAGGAAAAAAAGGAGAGAGGAAAAAGGAGAAAAAAAGGAGAAAAAAAGAGGAGAGAGAGAGAAAGAGAGAGAGAAAGTGAGAGAGAAAGAGAGAGAGAGAGAGAAAGAGAGAGAGAAAAGAGAGAAGAGAGAGAAAGAGAGAAAAAAGAGATTATATTAAGATCAGGCATAGAGCAATACCTGCATAACAGCAAGAAACAACTATATAGCTGCAAAGGGGCTCATCCTCAAATTAGGGTGAAAAGGTTTTTCCCTTGTGACTAGAAGACTTTTTATTTCTTATTTACTGACAATATTTTCTGTGGTTATCTGGCTTTTTGAAAGGCTCTTCCACTGTCCTGGTTTGAGTGAGAACAGAACTAATTCTGTTCAGTGATTTTACTTTTCAGTTCAGTTCTTCTAACCAACAGCACTTTCTGAAGCTAGCAGCCTGTTTTCACAGACAGTG
>JAAGNO010029455.1:257011-268322 GCA_033439905.1 Ceryle rudis
CCATCGGGGGGGGTGGGGTGGGGGGGGTGGTGTTGGGTTCGATACTGGTTTTGTATATATTTGTACATAATTCTATTTTATTATTATTATTCTCACTAAAGCTGTTCTAATTTCCTTTTCTAATCACTAAGTCTCTCTCCCTTATTCCTTTTCTCTTCCTCTTTGGGGAGGGAGGGGGGTTACCAGAAAGCGTCTGTTATAGGTCTAAGGGGCCACCCTGACCCTAAACTATGACATCCACATATTCATGTTACTATCACCATCTTCATTATTTTATTTAAGGAAATGAACCTTCAAAAAACTGAAGTCATAGCAAATAATGCTCTGCTTCATTCCTCCCACTGATCACATAGCTAGGTCTGTTTTGAGCCTGATTTTTCAGTTGTGATGGATATTCCCGTTTCATTTGCATGTGCCTGTGTGCAGACACACAGGTACAGTTCTGTCAGAGGCTGTACTGTGTGAGTTCTTGGGAGGCAAAAAACCCCTCTTATTTATTTCTGATTTAAAAGGTTAGCAAGCAAACAGAAGAGATCGCTTAATGACAGCATCAGGCTTGAAAGCACTACTCATTCTGCACCCACCAGTTTGACTCACGGCCAGTCTGACTCAAACCTTCCAGGAAGACAGGAGTTCCCTGGGATGTGCTGGTCTTCAGCTTTTTGATGAATCCCTTAAAAGAAACAAAACAAAACAAGGTCTCTCGGTACTTTCAGTTTGTCTCAACCCGAGCTTTGGTGAGTAGCACCTTATCATTGTGTTGTATGAGCACCCCTTCCTCTAGAAGGGGCTGAGAGGAAAAAAAATTGAGAAGTGTTTACATGATTTAAAAGCATAACAGGGAAGGTCAGGGTGTGCTGAAGATCAGCTTCTGCATAGTGCAGAAACAACCACTCAAACTTCAAACTTATGAGTTAGGGTACCAGCACCAGTCTACAAGCGGCAGCACAGAGATTAGAGCAGGCTGCCAAACTCACTGAGAGGCAGGGTAAATGAGCTGTGTGCTGGGTTTCATGCTGCTGTAGCTTGACTGACTGCTCCTGAGCTAGGCATCATATATTTACACATACCAGCAGTGCCTCAGATAACCAGCCTCCCTGAAAAGCCCCATTACATGATAACCCACAGGGGGAGAGGGGGAGGAAGGAGAAGATCTTGGGAAGCAGGAGCCACTGCCGGAAATAAGAAGCAAAAAGCTGGTAGGTAAATGTTTCTGGGATAAATCTACCCTTGTCTTAAATACATATGCACATAACCCATACCATATACTATACTGCAATCAGCTCTGGGATACTGTACAGTCAGTACTTAGAGTAATATTTTCAAGAGAGGTTCTGTCTTTGTGGTGGTTGAAGAAATTTCTGCATGCACTCCATTTACAAAATGCACAGGGATGAGGTATCTTCCCATAAGGTGACATTGTTTCCCTTAGTGTCATTTAATTTCCTTTACTTAGTCTTTCCCCATTTTTTTCTGTTCCTGTGCTTCAGGTCCAACTTCCATCAACTTTTCATTTCCTGTAAATTTAACTAAGTCATATGTCTTGGAAATTTCTCTGTAGATTGAGACTTTATAGTCCCCTCTAGGTTTTTATTATTATTATTTAAATAAAAACAATTAGCAGGTGAAAAAAATCTATCTTCCTTTATATGGAAACCTCAATTTCAATCAAACATTTGCCATGTACATAATATGTTATAATCTATTCCCATTCTATGACTTTCTATAGGTACTAATAGAAGAAAAAATTTTCTATTACTTCATATTTGGAATCATTTTGTATTTTTTTTAATTCTCGGAGGGGTCTGTCATAAGAGTTACATCACTAGTGTGCAGAAGGATCAGTTTGGTTTTCCTCATAATTTTCCATGTCAGTTACTAGACTTCAAAAAGTAAAACCACACATGGCAGGTGGGTACCAGTAAATTTTAAAGTCTTACCCTGTGTCTTTTGTATCTAAACTCTACCAACAGGATTCATTGCAGAATTTTTCCACTGATCTGTTTTGTTGTCTTTATACCCCAGTCCTTAGCTTGCTTGCTTTTTCCTTTTGCTTGAGTTACATTTTAGGTCTCATGCTGTTTTTGACTGCACAAATGCAATAAAACAGGTTAAGAAAAAACACAAACCCAAAAGCCTTTATCTACCAACACACTAATTTTATTTTCATCCACATTTCAAAAGAGCAAATTCATTTTCAGACAGAAAATATCTATGATGCAATTTTTTTAAAAAATGGTGGGTAATGTGCTTCAGCCTGTGACAGCACTGTTAAAAAGATAAACCTATTCTGAAATATTCATCTTTACCTTTCATGCACAAAATAGTCTGGACTAAATAGTGCAGACTAATGAAAACTAGAGCAAGAAAGGAAAGGAAGAGTGAAGAGCAACATTTTCCAGGTTATCCTAACATCAAAAATGATTCTTAATTCTTTTTTTTGAGGTGGCTTTCACAGCAAAGAAACATGCTGGACTCATTAATATTGGGCTTCAGCAATTTTTATCTTCCTAGGTAGAACACTTCCATCTCCAACACACTGGAGCCATATCAAAGACCCCTCCTCCCCTGGGTCCTCAGTGCCAGTGCTCTCCTGCCTGTTCCAGACATGGGGTTCAGCTCATTCATAGCAACGTCAGGATAAAAGAGGAATCTGTTTATGCCAGTTGTTGAAGAGTAACTGGAAGGAACTTAGCCTGATGCAGCTCTGCTTCTTTTCCCTTATCTCAGGAAATGTTGGTCTTCACCCCAAGAGTCTTCAAAGCACAAAGATGAATTGCTGAGGTTTGGCACTGGGTCTTGGAGTAGAAAGGAGAAGGAATTCAGTCCCTGTCTTTTTTTTTGCAACAGAAAAGTGCTTTACCATGCATCCAGGATAGGGTGTGGAACTGTACATGATTCTTGAGTGTAGTTGAGAGGAGAGGCTACCTGCTTCACACTGACACACCCTCTGCCCAGTCCAGCCAAGCAAGCTGCTCTAACTGCATCCAGACCTCCATCAACACTCAAGGCCACAGCTGTTCCTGTAGTTTCTTTGGTGTTGCTGAAAGCCTGTCTCCTCATGGTCCCAGGGAACAACTTTTCTCATGCGTCACCTGGACCTAGACCTTCTAAAGAAACCCACCATAGCAGCAGCCACACTAGTAACACTGATGAGGTGGGAAGGGAGTACCATGGCACAAAGCTAAGGAATACCTCCATGCCCTTCCTGAGTTTTCAAAAAAGCTGCTACAATGCCAAGAACATCTCAACAAAATAACATAAAGGCTTAATCATCTTAAATATAAAAGTTGGTTCCTTCTCTCCTATTATTCTCCCCTCACCCACAAAAAATTATTGTATTACATTTTTATTTGTACTTTCTGAACAGTAATGAATTTCCCAGAAAAGGATTAAATCTCTCAAAGTGAGGTAATAAAACTGAAGTTGTAATCAAACTCACTGGATATACAGGGAGATATTTCATTTAGGCATTGGAATAAAAATCTGATCAGAATAATTCATGACAAAAGTGCCTCATCCTATTTTTAATTGTCCTTGTTTTTGAAATAAAAGTTATAGAAGGTTTGACTAAATTATTGCCTGTCAAACTTTGGTTGTGAACGGCTCAGTGAATCTCAAGGGGTACTTTCAGTTTAGGGCAATTCATTTATTTATTTGGCTATACTAATAAAGCACGTATCCAAAGATTTACATTCTTATTCTATTACTTAAAATCTATGAACCATACAGAAGAGACAGCAAGAAACAACAAGAAAGAGATTGTACAGGTCTGAACAATAAGTGTGTTTTTTTTCTACCTAGATTTGAAAAGAAAGAGCTTTTCCTTAAAATGCTAGGGAAGAATACAATAGTTACATAATTGAGATCTATTCCTCCTTTTTGAAAGATCTCTGAAGTGCTTGATTAAACCAAGAATTGAAGCATCATGGGATATTTAATCTGATTTGCTAATAACGGTTGCTGTAAATACATTGTACTTCGTGACCTGACACAATATACTTGTTTATACACTGAAACAGGGAAAAGATACAATTGCTCATTTAAGAGAGAGAATTAAAATACAATAGGAGTGACAAAAAAAAAACCACAATGGGAAAGCTAGTGTGGCTTAAAATACTTTTCAAACCAGCATAGTCACATTGATTCTAAAAAACATTGAGCCCTCAAACCAAAAGGGCTGCAGCAGTAGAAAGAGATGTTACTGGCTTGTTAACAAAATCAAAAGAGTGCTTTCTCCCTGTCTATGCTGAAGGAGACACCTTTCTACCAGAAACTGTAATGGAAGGTTATATAGATTCTTTTTCTGTCCCTAGCCCCTAGAAAAATACAGCATATGATATTCTAGCAGCCTTATAAATTCTTTAAGTAAAATAACTATTATCTTCATATTCCTCAACTATAATACCTCTGTGGCTGCCAAATAAGCATAAATTTTCCTAGATGTGCTCCAAGTATGACTGTCTTTTCCTTCAGAGCAGAACCACCTAAGATTAGGTTGAATCTGTTTTGCACTTGCTCCTTCCACAGGAAGGTTCCTCTCCCCTTTACTACAAGCACTGTGCCTCACTCTTCATTTTTTTCCATAACTAGCTCTTTACGCAATAGCCAGCATTAATGCAAAGTACTCCACAACAGCTCAGCGATCAGTCCTTGTTTCTCTTGGTGTGGTTCCACCAACAGCCACAGTTCAAGTCCAAATTCACCTCTCAAGTGAATTAGTCCACTGAATAATGAGTTCAGTTATTAATTAGTGAATTCATTGGAAACATTACAAGACGTCCAGCAACCAGGTCCAAACAACCTCAGTGATCAATTCTTTCACAGACGTATAATCACTTTCTCAAATGTCAGATCATGCACTTTCCTATCAATTATTCTATCATTTATCTATCAAATGTTTCTGAATTAGTTAATTATCTATTGCAGGTATGCACGTAAGCCCAAATCATACTATGCTATTTTATGTGACATCTTCCAATCTGTATTTCCTCATTTCTATTGTCCTTCTTTTAGTCCTTTCATAACCCAAAGAGGTCTTGCTCCTTAGTTTACTTCCTAAGTTATCCATCACACTTTTAAACATCCCATTGCTTTAGCTGAATAATTAAAATAATGAGAGTTACTGTTCTTAAAGTCTGCATAGCATTGATTTAGCCTAATCAATTTAGCCCTAATCAATGTGGTCTTTCTCTGACCCTAAACACAAATAGTGTGTCAGTGTTATCTTCAATAAATTATAGATGCACTTCAGCATGCAAGGCCTCATGCAAAGCCAAAAGAAGAAGGGAAATTTCCCGCTACAGCTCAAGCATCTTTGAAACAGAAATATTGTTCATTCTACAAATATACTTTCCTGTAGTATTACTTATAGCTAATACAGAGCTACAAGAAAAAGCTCAACATGTTCTCACCATTTGGTGTGACAGAGACCAATGCTTACCCACACAAACATAGTGATTCTTGTGTAGCTACTACAGGGAAGAAGTATACTATTGACCTTGGCACGTGGATTACATTCACTTATCTGACTAAATCTGAAAAAGTGAAAAAGGCCATCAAAGAGACACTACTGATGAATGAAAGCTTTCTATTTCTGCTCTCCCACAAGATATTTCTTTTGCAGCTGGATTGTTGCAATTTGTCACAAAATTTTAGTGCAGCTTCTGTGTAGTTGTAGTGATGAGAGAACATTTGCTCTTCATTATCCAGTACCTCTTAAATTGCTTCCTGCTCTTCATATTATTCACTACCCTATTGTTGTGTATAAAGTATCGTCTTGAATGGTGAGAAACTCAAAATGGGACATTGAAATAGTTCTCTTCATAACACAACTGAAAAAACCCAACCCCAAACCAAAACATGCAGTACAAAGCAGGAGCAATAATTTGATCAGAATAATCATTTCAGATGCTAAACATCTTGCCAAACATCTATTTATGTTGGACTGTGACTGAAAGCCGGAGGAGGTTTGCACAAGGACCACGGCTATACCACTGAGCATGGAAAGGCAACACATCAGGGCAAAGCAAATGTAGATCTACTGCCTCTTGCCAAACTGAATAAAGCCCATGTAACCTTATTTCTCAGCTTCTCTGATGATAAGTCTGTCAGGTGGACTGAAGTTAGTGATGACAGATGGAGGAACAATACCTGGTGAACATAAGGTTGTATCTGAAATTCATACAGTTAGGAATGGGAGCTCAGCAAAGGCAAAGAAAAGTTATATCTTAATTTAATACTCTGTAAGAAGAATGCCCTTTAAGTAATGTCAAATACAAAAATATGAGAAGTAAGGAAAAAGAAATCACTGCCCAGCTAGCTGCTTTACAAAATTTACTGTCTCCAAATGTTTGTCTTCTCAGCAAATAATGGGAAAAAAATAAATTCAAATACAGCAAAGTGGTTAATTTTGATCACAGATTCATAGACACAAAACCCAAAAGTATCTATAGTTTACCACTTTCCCCAGTCGTAACAATGACAAGGTAAAAAATGGTTTTCAATTTATTAATGTAGTTTTTTGTTTGTTTGACTGTTTGTTTGGGTTTTTTTTTTTTTTTTTAATTTTTTAATTTAGTCTTTACTAAGGATTAAGGAGCTGAACACAGCAAAGGGAAAAAAATAATAGCCCTTTAAAATTGTCAGTGTTCAAAAACCAGCAAAATAGTTATAATACAATTTCCAAGATAAAGGTAGTGAAAAAATTTAAGATTATAAAAGAAAATAGAAATTCATGAGGAAGAGGCTCACTGAGCTTCCTCCAGCTCTATTACCAGTGGTAAACGATCAGGAAGATGCACCTCATAGCATCTGTCATCACAATTGGATTCCAGTGAGTTTTATAAAAAATACAGCCTGCCTGCATAACTAGCCAGTGCCTTGTCTGACCTCAGGCTGATTGTATTTGGCTATAAAACCAGATTAAACTCAGAAAGTTTAAGTTGAGGCTAACTAACACAGCCATTCCTGACTCTGGAGATGGACAAGTTATTTTGATATTTATGATTGTGAGATGGCCAAATGCCAAAATAGACTTTTTACGGCTGTCATAGCCTCACCTCCCTGCCATTTGTACACAGGTTTCAAATATTCCTGTGATGCTCAGCAATAAAGTTTACAGTGTGTACAGATTGCAGCAAGTCAGAAAATCTACACTGATCCCAGAAAGCATTTGACTTTTCACTTAGGATACACAAAACAACACACACAATTACCTTAGCCTAAAATTTCTTTGGGTTTTGCCTCAGTAGAACTTGCTTTTTGATTATCACAAAAAAGGAAAGTAAAACTCCTTCATTTTGAGAATGGTCAAGCCACAGAAAAGGTTGCCCAAAGTGTTTGTGTAGCCTTCATCTTTGGGGGTTTAAAGACCCAGCTGGGTAAAGCCCTGAGCAACCTCATCTGTACCTGCAACTGACTGTGCCTGGGGAAGGAGGCTGGACTAGAGACCTCCCAAGGTCCCTTTCAATTTGCATAATCCTATGATTTTTTTTTTTTTATAGTGTTCCTCAGCCCTACTTACAGAAAGATTATCATGGAAATGCTCTAAAAGTGAAGTCATAGCAATGTTAAAAATGCATAGCAGCACAGCAAGTATTTTAACTCAGAAGGATTATCTCATGGCCACATGCAATAACTCCAAATAAAAGCTGTGTTGACATCTTAGTCATCTCCACAGGCATCAAAAGCTAAAGAGATTAAGAGAATTTAGATGAAGTTTTCTAGATTTTAAACTTGGAACTTTAAAAGATTAAAAGATGTAGGCAACCATTGGAAAACTCAAGTGGTCAACTGGAAATAACAAAAACAGGTTCACAAGCCTCCATAATACTTATGTGACTTTTATAGTTGCTGATGCCTGCAAAATGCCTAGTGCTCTAAATTCCTCTCCTACAGTATTAGGGGCTATGACTCTTGGAAATCCCAGCACTAATTCTGAGAGTATGCAGGCAGCAAATCAGCAGGGACCTAACTGATATCCAGCAAGCCTCAAGTCAAAATACAGCAGTCTATACTAGGAGCTTCCAGTAGACTTCAAGTTAAATCAGCAAAAGTTGAAGATCACTAATTTAAAGCATCTAACAAATTTATGAGATACAAATTCACTGAGCAAGTGAATTGCATCTCAAGAAAAGGCAAAATCCATGTTCCTGATATAGACAGTTTAGTAAAATACTAAGAACTGGCAGAGCCAGACCTGCTCAGCTAATGGTCCTACATAGTCATGCCAGCTCCAGGTATTTTTCTGCTAGCCATATATCTATCTACTCACTCCTAAAAATGATCCTGCGTATTCAACTCTGTTTAAACAATACAGATAAACCCGATTAGTATTTCTCCATCTGAGAAATGTAAATGACGTGATCTCCTCAGACAGTAGAATGGAGAAAGAAATGGAAACAGAAAAGAAAGAAAAACTACTCTTAATAAATGGTGGTTTATTTTATACAACACCCACTGGGGTTTCAATGTGGATCAGAGAAAGTGACTTACAATTTCCTGGAAACATTTCTAAATGCCTTAAATGACTCTGTAACTCTTTCTTCACAGTTAACTGAGATAAGAATACATAGAGTTTATCATAACTTAGAATTAATCTAAACTCCAAATTAATTGTAGACATGGAGCTCTACTTCTCTATCAACTTTACAGAAATTGATCTCCGTTGTGCTAATCTAGGGCAAGGTGCCGTGAAGACAGGATGTTATATTGTGCCAACCTGCAATGCTTTAATAAACTAGGTGGAAGACAGATGGAAAGTACAACTTGTTTGTTTTATTATTTATCTCACTGAAAGGTGATACTGCAGTTTGGCACCCTGTCTTACTACTGGCTGCGTTTTTGTGAGCTCCACCTCCTGAATATTTTTCTGCTCTTACTATAACCGGAACAGTAAGCAATGCCTAGTTTCTCCCTGAACTTGCCTTTCTCCCCTTGGTTGCCCATATAGCGTTTCCTTTATCCACCAATTCCTGTAACATACACTTGGCTGGGAAACACTATAAGCCCCAAAGAATCAGGAAAGAGGAAATGAAGCCAAATTTGCTGTGCTGTTCTCCACAAAGCTCAACTCTCAGGAAAAATAACAACCAGCCCTTGAGAAATCACCAGCATACCAGGACAGCCAGGTGCTGGCAGGGAGTTAATGATGTAGAAAGAAGCAACTTGGGAAGCACCAGTGGAAATCTCCCTGCACAGCATCACTAAACAGACTGAGAAATACCTGGGTAATGTTGCTCAATTTGTGCAGCATGCAGCTGGACTCCCAGTGCCAAGAAATTAAAAACCAATCAGCTTTATTGGGCTGTCAATACCAGGGCAATTAGCCTTCATTTCTGACAGCATATGTCTGTACACTACTCTGGCTCATGCAAGTATGTCTCCTCCAGTCCAGGCTGCTGGTCTGCTTGCGGCTTGGCAGAGGTGGCTACCACCTCTGGAGTTCCTCTCTGATCCCATACTTCTTCAAATATGTAGGAGCAATGACATTACGAGGAGCAGCAGCAGCATCTTCCATCCTAGCAGAGGAGGAGTCAAATATCCTGGGCATTATTTTCCCTTGGATCAGTAAAACCAGTAGCACTAAAATGCTCACTTTGTTATCTGGAAAAATAAGTATCAAAGGCAGGACATGGCATTCAGGGGGAAAAATGCAGAGGATTCTTGTTTGCGGTCTACAAGAGGTTTCCCAGATGCTTTAATTATGTGTATATATTTGGAAGTGCTTAATTAAAGTGCAAATTAAAGCCTAGATATTAGTTCTTTAGGCGGAGCTGTGTTTTTATATCAGAGTTCTGCATTTATAATTGAGTAGATCACATCACAACAACATGTATTTAATTCAGACTATACTTCTGAGTCTACGTAACCACCACACATAAAAACTCCCAGCAGGTGCTTTGTTAAACAATAAGGAACATAGGAGGTAGATCGTTATTATCAAGCCTTCAGTGAAAATTCACTCTAATTGTGTGCTGGCATTTTTTTTTTTATATATTTTTTTTTTCTTCCAGTTATAATAGTAAATCTCTCTATGGAACAAAAGGAGATTTTTGCACTTCAAGATAGGAAGCTAAGTAGTGTGATTTCAAGGTATCATCTGCCTTAGTATTTTAGGTCCTAAAAGCTCAGAGTATTGATATTTGATTCTGTGAGCACAAAAGTATCTTTGAGAATATAAAGCTAGTCCCAGAGACTTTAAATATCACTTTTTCTTCCATGCACCAAATTCAAATGCAGGGAAAAACTAGACATTGTTCAGAAAGAAATCCTCACCTTCATTTTCCAGAAAAAGATACAAGAGATAGAGTGGACATAATCTAAACAAGCTCCTTATACATACCTCATGGAAAAGCTAATACTCTGAAGTTAATTAAAAACCTTTCTATTTAGCTTCAATATTCATTCTCTTTTTATTAGAGCATTTAATGAACATGCTAGGGTTTTTCAAATGCAGATGCTAACTATGTTTACAAGTAGTCTCTGACAAATACATGAGCCTCTGAATCTTTAGCTAACCCAAACCATAATTTGATCAGTAGCCTGAAGCAGAAGAAGCATGCACGCTGATTTGTAAACAGGTTAGAGATTTTTCTTCTTGGAATGCTAGCTTTGCTACTTGACTTCTTTATACTAGAGCAGCACTGTGAATTTCAGCACAATTCAAACCCTATACTACAAAAAAACTGAACAGAAATTTTTAGTCAGGCTAAAATAAAAGTTTATATTATCTTCTTGTAAATAAGAATATAAGAATTTTTTTTTTAAATAAGGGCTAAATTATCAACTCAGGAAAAAAGCAAGAATATTAAATAAGTTTATAGGTACCTAAAAAAACCCCAAACCACTAAACATTTAGAAGCTACTGTCTTTTACTCACCTAAATAATAATAGCAATCTACAAAATTACATCACTGCCCTCCTGAATCATCTGTAAAAAGTTTTAACTGGTCACAAAGGCTTTTATAGCAGGAAATTAGGTGTGAAATCTGATCTGAGACCTGTGGCCTTTTGGGAAATGTAGTTTAGTAAGTTGGTACCCATCATGTTGCAGGCTCTGTTTTCATCCCTGAGGAAATTAAAGGAGACATTTTTTACAGGAGTTTGCTTTTATTTACTTTTTAATCCTGTGTGGTAGGTGTCTAAATGATCTCTTTTTAGCCATGACTGACTGAGCCCTTTTCCGAGGGGAATAAAATTTGAATTTCTAGGGAAGGGATTATGGGTAATCTGCTACTTTGAAAAAGAATGAGTGAGAGTTTTTCTGGTTTTTTTTTTTTTTTTTTTTTTTTTTTTTTTTTTGTTGTTT
>JAAGNO010029455.1:268422-281244 GCA_033439905.1 Ceryle rudis
TTTGTTTGTTTGTATTTTTTTGTGGTTTTTTGTTCGTTTGGGTTTTTTGTGTGCGTGTGTGTGTTGTTTTTTTATAGGGCTTGTATGGGGAGCCCTCAGGAGAAAAAAGTGCTGCTGCTGGCATTTAGACTAGAAAAATGGATATTCATTTCCATCAAATGAGAATTTACAGATGAGATCATTTGTTATCATTCTTTTGTGAGTTGGACAGTCTGTAAAAACAAGAGGTTTAGCTATGAGCATCTTTTAGGTCTAAATAGAAGGAGCAGCACAAAGACTAGTCAGGAATGAACAGACTGTGCTTAGAGTAGGTAGTAAGGTATTTGGGGAGGCGGGGGAAGGGAGCGCTTGTTTTTCTTATTTACTTTCCAAGCTATTCAGATATGTTCTCTGACTCTTTTCTGAACAGCTCCTAAGTGTTAGTCTTACAAATGCTTTCCCCGGAGTTTCACAAATCTCTTACAGAAAAAATAAGTTATTAGACTGTAGTTGATCTTCCTCTAGTATAGTGTTGCCATGCGACCTTCACTTTTCCATTGCAAAAGCCTATTTAGTAACTCTTGTTGCTGAAGTTTGAGGAGTCTCCCCACTCCTGCCTCACCTGAAAATGCTTTGGATGTTTCTAGTGTTAATAATGTCTCATTAATTTCTCAGGTAACCTGAGTTATCTGTAGAGGCAGAAGATTAACACCTTTAGGAATGCTGTGTGTGGGTGTTTTCTTTACTTGGGAATCTGACTGTATTGTCTATGCTGAAGAGCAATTGAGTATGAGAAATCTTGCCGCATCAACTTCTCTTTTAGGAGGTCTAAAGAGGTTTGAACTCTGATTTTTATGAACTGACAGGCATCTTAATTTGTTCCCTGTCATCTGATTTTTGATGTATAGCCTTGAGTAGGTGTAATGCAAAAATGACTCTCAGCTGCTTCTCTGCTCTATGAGAGCATGTTGGCTCATGGCACTACAAAGTTGAGGGTAAAACCCAGCATCCTCAAGGCATGTGTGTGTCTGTGGCAGAGGGATGCTGGGGGACTTTGTGCTGCTCACTAGTCTCTGTATTTCAGCCCAGTTTTTGAGCAGGAATGTCCTAGAACTCTTAGCCTCTCAATTATTTTTCCTTAGTGTTTCTCAGCTTTTAGTTGTTGCTGAAGAGGGGGAAATGAGCACAGGTATAGGGCATACTTGAATCAAGTAGCTGTCCCAATTCCCTCCTCTGATGCAGCACTTTCTGGGAGGTGGAATGAACAGCACCACCCAGTAGTCTCATTTATTAGAAGACACTAATGAGCACGTTCAATCTGAAGTGAAGACCCTGTTGTGCATAGGTCAGCTTCATTTGAAATCTAAGGAGACCCAGGGAAGTGGTTTTACTGCAAGATGTTAATTAGTTTTATTGAAAGCAACAGCAGTATAAAAACACGACAAAAATTACTTTTTCTATGAGTGTTTTTTTTTAAGAAGATAAACTCAGAGCTAGTGGCTGGGAGAGAGGGAGGAGAGCAAAAAGATAACCACTTGATTGAAAAAGACAGAAAAGTATTACCATGGGCTTTAACAACTTATTATAATAGCCAATGATATCATCTTGATTTCACAGTGAAACTCAATTTTATGTGTCAGCAAAGCAATCTTAAGCTGCTGAGCAGATGTCAGCTGCATATCTACCATGTCAGTGATCAGGAAAGATGTTTTTCATGAGCAGCAGCAGAGTCATTGCAAGGAATGTTATTTTTTCATATACTTTGCAATGAATGTGGAGGGTTGCAAAGCCTTAAAAAGTAATTCCTAATCTCTGCAAGTCATGGATTCTGTCCATTTATGTGTTTTTTATACAGAATGTTCTCTGCAGGTATTGGGAGACAAGTAAGAAACCTGGAGGAAGTTACTGGATAAGGGGCTTTTGGAGAACACTTTAGGCAGGGCTGGTATTTCAGCTCATTACTTTCAAACTAAATTGTACTGCAAATCTTCCTTGTAGAGCCTGGTTAAATTCATAACACTATTCCCTAAAATACTTGCTCAGCCTTTTTAAAATTAATTTAGTTCTGCACCTGAGTGTCCTCAGCTTCCTCTTGTCTGGAACTTCTGTGACTTGAGCTTTTACTGACACACGCAGTCCTTGAAAATACAGTTTAAATTCTTATGCATGTGTAATGATGCTAGATAGGAGTTTTGCCTACCGCTCACTATTATTAGTGGTATATTATTACTGGAAGCTAGGTAAGATTTTGAAATATCTAGTGTAAGATGACAGAGTGATGCATTATGAAAGACACAGAAACCACTGCTATTAAGAACCTGGGGAGAGGGGGAGTGAGCATTAAAGCTGGGAGTATCAGGTGCTATTCAGGCAAGCTGTCCACTGCCACATGACTGAATATGAATAGACTGCACACAAGCTGTGGGTCACATGCAACCTTATGTTTTCAATCTAGATTTTCAGGTTTGACCACTGATATTTTCTCTCTTTCTTTTCCCTGAAGTAAGAGGCTTTCTAAAGTGTTAGATACTTTGAAGTTTTCAAATTTTTTTAGTCCTCCTAGGTGCAAAGATGGGACTAGTGATTTGCCATAATTTCAGCTGTGTTATAACTTGGTCCAGCTCCTAACTCTGCCTTGAAATTTGAAGTCTATGAACCTTGCTATAACTCCGATTCCTGTGGATCAAATTAGTTACTGCTTCCCTATATCAAAGAAATTACCTGAGGCTTAAATAAATAATGCAGGTTCTTAACTGGACAATATGATGCCAGCAAACATGGACAAACACAGACCAGATTTTTTTCAGTGGAGCTCAGAACTCCACGTAGACCCTGTGATCAGAAAATCTGTTCCAGCACCAGTATCAGCAACTTTTTTTTTTTTTTTTTTTAATTTTTTTTGGTGATTCTACCCTTTTTCAGTAATGCTTGCAGTGCTGTTCTTTGGATTTTCACAACACAACAGTGATGTTTTTGTGGTTTGTTCATTTTTTATGTTAGGGTTTTGTTTTGTTTTGTTTTGTTTTTTACTTCATCTTAGCCAAGACCTTGCAATGCACAGCAGACCTTGCAACCTCAAGACACTGAAGTAGAGCATTTTGAGATATGTTTTTGTCCAATGTTTCATCAGGACCAGTAACTTCACTTCCAGCATTGCAAAAGAGTTCTCAATATTTTAAGTACAGATGAAATGAATCCCATTTTAAGGTTATGACTAGTGATTCTTTCATTTTC
Organism: Ceryle rudis; assembly: GCA_033439905.1. Lineage (NCBI taxonomy): Eukaryota > Metazoa > Chordata > Aves > Coraciiformes > Cerylidae > Ceryle > Ceryle rudis. The sequence continues at coordinate 271,636 of JAAGNO010029455.1, forward strand.
CATATCACAGTCTTCACCCTAGAGAATGCAGACAAAAGGAAAAATGTTGATCTTCATCTCCAGTGCAATAACTGAAAAGCACTAGCTAGAGCAGCACCAATTTTGACGGGACAGTACACACAATGAGAGGAAGAAAGAATTTTCTGATACCTCATCTATAAATAATGCAAATGAATATTTGAATGGGGCGAAATGAAGCTGCATGATTTATTTGTCATTTTCCCAGTGGGATGGATTTATAGTGACTGCTGTGAAAGGTTCTGTAACTGGGCATGTCAAATGGAGGTCAAGATGAATAGTGGAGGAACAGCTGAAGAAGTAGAACGTATATCTGGGACTATTGAAGCTTATCTTTATGTTTGAATTGCCTCTATTTAGAAGCCAGGTACCTTTCACAGAGGTTGTGAGCAATAGCACCCTTGTCGTCTGCTTTCTCTGGACAGAAGATGCAAGTTTTGCATACACGCTGTTCCAGCACTTTCACACAGCAGAGTGTGCTTTGAGCAATGGCTACTCCCACTTGTCAAAGTGGAAGTAGACACTTCCCATTTATCAGCCTGATTTTTGTTTACAGAAACGAACAGGAGCTGTAAGCTCAAGCTCAGTTCCTGAAATTCAGCTTTCTAGAATTCCTCCCCCATGCCCAGCAGCAGACAAAATCCAAAGGCACTGGTTCTCCATCCTTGTCTTGCAGTTGCCACTGTCTAAAAATATTTTGCAGCATCCAGGGAAATTACCTTGTCTCATTTTTTAATCTCTTACTGCTATTTATCAGATCCTGCTGGCTATAGTGTTCAAAGGGGCTAGCACTGATCTTACTGCAGTTACCCAAATCTAGTGATTTTTGAGGTGAGCAAACATGCTGCTCTGAGCTTCTTCATATTGCTGGCTGTTACCATTACTGGGAGTCCTACAGCTTTCTCTGCTGATTTCATAACAGAAATGAGAGCTGGAAGGGATGCCAGGAAGGTAATACAAGCACACTTTCCTGCCCCAAGGCAGAAACAGCTCCTCCTAGGCAGTTGCTTCTGGATGTTGGTCCAATCAGCCCTTATTAATCTCTACAGAGGTGATTGCTAATCCCTAGCCAGCCTATGCCAGCAGTTTCCCTTGTAGTTACTAAATAATTAGTATCTTACTTCAATTTGAATGAGTCAGGCTTCATCTTTCATCCAGTGCCTGTTACTGTTGTCTTTATGATATATTGAATAGTCATTTACTGCTTGATATCTTCTCCCTCTGAATATATTTATGCACTGTAGTCAAGTAACTTCTGGGTAGCCTAAATGGATTTTGTTGAATTAAACAAGTCTTTTTTGCTGACACTGATCATGCATATTGGATTTGAAGTATAATGGTATCACTCTAATCAGTCTATGAGGAAGAAAAAAACCTCTTTTTCAAAGACAGTCAAATGTAGGATTGCACATTCAGTCCTTGCTATATCATCAGATATTCCAGGGAGAAAACATTTGTCTAGACTCTTTATAGCTGCCCTAAAAAAAATCCCCCCAAAAGCAAACCCCAAAAGCAAAATCTGACAATGGGTCCCACCCAATTCATCCGACAGGTTATTTCATGACAGATGAACCATCTTAATTTTTAAACATACCCCTAAAAGAGCCTGTGACTTCAGACATTTTCTCGGGCAGATTTGTGTATGTATATATAGCATAGGCCCCAGTCTTCTCCATTGGAAAGCTGATCTGCTAAACAATCAGTTCTGAATTGCTACAAAAGTTGGACAGTCTCTCAAGGTTTTCCATTTGAAAGCTTGAAATCTGATTTAGTACATTTGTTGCATTGCAGCTCTGGCTGCAAAGGTAATCTCTTGTGAAGCATGTGTAACACCTCATGAAAACTGTGTACAGCTGAGCAAATACCTTGTGCTTTTCTTAAAAGGAAAAGATGTATTTTAAAAAAATTATTTCACTTTTTTTACTGCTCATATTTTGAGTTTGAATTTGGGGAAAGGAAAGGAAGAATTATGGTAGTTCTTCTAACCTTAAATTTTTATTTTACATCTTGAATAGCTATCAGATGGCTGTATTGTGAGAAAAAGAACTAATCTGTGGTGTCTGCAACACAGAGACTCACCCTGAATGATTTACAAATAAATGATGTCCTAAAGGAGAAAAGAAATTACTTCCATGGGGTGATGCATTTCAATAGTTTTAAATAATTGCAGTTAGTAAGGACACTGTTGATGATTGCTGCAATGGGTCAGCATTCATGGTGCAATAAGACTGAGAAAGGAAGCTTCAGTTATAACTTCAATCTAAATCCACTTCAAGCAATTGAAATATTTTGCTTGACTCGAGTGAACTTTACTGTGCAAACAGAAACTATCCTAATCATCCAGGAAATGTCATTGCTGAGCTCTGTATGGAGAGACAGTTTTCCTGCATTGTTTTTTGCATTGCCTTGGCAGGTCACAGAATCAGGTATAGACCCAAAGTGCAGGTCACAATAGGGTCTGCAGTCCTGAACACTTGGGAGACTACCGCAGCCAGTGTGCTTATTTCTTCTAATCACATAGTGTGTCTTGTATGTTCTTTAGCTGGGCATTTGTGTAGTGGCACTTCATTCTGGTGGTAGTGACAACATGTTCTCAAGAGAGGGATGAGTTTGAAGAAACAGCTCTAGACCTCATTAAAATTTCCATGCAAGAAAAAAGAATTCAGGCTTTCATTTGACAATGTTAGAGGTGCTGAACACTTTGGAGGAATTGCATAGACCAAGGAAAAAGAAATATGCTAGGTTGAATTCCCAAGTAGATTACTAAATAAACTCCATGGCTCAAAGCATGAGATCTGCAGTAAACTGCTCCATTCCTGTTTTCTCCTGGCTTCTTCTAATACATGGGCTTATTGTAGGCTCAAATATCATGTATTATTCTTTAGACTTCCAGTTAATGGAAAAACCTGTTTCATACTGTTGATGGGATGTGTGCAACTTCATCTGAAGTCTGGGAAAATGCAGAAAATCAACATGGTTCTGTTTTGCATAAAATTAACAGTGTGGCATTTAAATGACTGCCTTCTGTAAACAATTTAATTATTGGAAGCACAACCCCCTTTGAAACTGAGCCCAGGAAATGCATTTCTCTGTAAATGAATGAGCATTCTATTACAGTATAACGTGCTGGAAAAGACTCCAATAAAATCCACTTGCTCATCCTAAATTCTTTTTTCTTAGAGTAGTTCCTGTAAGTGAGGAACACTGAAATCCTCTTCCAATAAACTCTGGATTGAATATTGAATACAGTACCATCCAGATATTATTCTTCTCCCCATTGTACCCCTTCTTCCCAGTCAGTAAGAGGAACTGGCAGTTTTGATTTACTTTGCAGAAAGCTTGTGTTCTTTATAGGAATGAAAGTAAAATAAGGAAATGTACTTTTGTGGTCAGGAGAAAATGTCATTAACTGTAATATTTTTTCAGTTCCTTTCCATTATTTCATTAGAGAAATTAATGTTCCATTTCAAGTAATTTTCACATTCAAGCAGGGAATCGTGATTCAGTTAACATAATCCAAAGAATGAGACTATTCTTTGTATCTTTTATCTTTATTCTTCAAGGGCTCCATCGGGACTTGGAAGTCTCTATAGGGTTTTGTTTGCTTTACTGGAATTAATAACTTTGAATTCTCATTTTTCTCATTTACTTTCTTTTTGCATACTGAACCTATCATTATTTACAATCGATTTGATTATGTTTGAATTATCCATGAAATTGAAAATGCAGTGAAGAAACTACTCAGGCATTTCAGTAATTTCAACAACAACAACAACAAAAACAAAACCAAAAACAAACAAATAAAAAAACAACCAAACAAACAAAAAGGAATATTCCAGCACTGAAGATTGATAATCCTGATCATTTTTAGCACACTGAAGACACATACTTCATGGGTTGCTTTTAAAATTCCATTAATGATGCTGGAGGCTCTACCTCCCTCCAGCCCTTAAGTCTATTAATACAGTCCCAGATGTTGTTAACACCTTTCTGTTATACTTTCCTGACACAATGTAGGAAGTAAAATAATATGTGTAGCAATTAACTGATATCCTAACCTGAAATCATGATGACCGTAACAGCGTGTATTGCTCCACTCACCTAAGATCACAGTGGTTTAGGTGATGATAGTGGTTAGAGATTTCCATCATGAAAAGCCCATGTCCAAGTGTAGATGATGCCCTTGTGATCCAGTGTATGATTATGTATTAAATGTCTCCTTTTAGTTTTAGGATTAAAGCTCAAAATATTCCAGAGAGTTGCGAATGAAGAACACCAAAACCAAATGCTACCCATTTTTAGCTGAATTGTTGAATTCCCTTGGGTTTGCAGAAGCAGAATAAAAATTTCTAAAATAGTTCCTCTTTCATTAGCTTTTTTGCTTTTTCCACTTTATCCAAATACAAGAGGCGGAGGCATATGACAACTTTTAGAATGTACATTTAGAATACGTGTATTGGAGTTTTTTAGCTGAAGCCTAGACAGAAGCACCTTTTCTCTGAAGGAGTGAAATTATGAGTTAAATGAAAGAATTTGGATCAGTAGGAGTTGAATACTTGGTTTCTACTTTCTTTTGCTCTGTGTTGTTTTCCTAATAGGAATAAATTGGAGCTCACAAAATCACTGACTGATACAAGAGAAATAATAAGCTTAGGGTTCAAGGGACTGTCTTCAGTTCCCTGCTGTGATTTTACCCTTTTGAAAAATCTAACCTTCAGCATATACAGGCTTGGGTTTCTCATTTACTAAGTGTCAGCAGCAATTTCCAGGGCGTGGTGAGGACATGCATGTTGTGGATTCTGCCATATTTATCTGTTATGGAAGCTGGAAGTAAGGAATGTTACAGATATTCAATCATTTCAATGACATGTTTGTGCATACTTTCTTGTTAGGACATCCTTCATTAACTGTCTTGCACTTTCCAGTGGCTTAGTGTCCCTCTATTTTATTTCCACTCTGCAAGCAGCAGATATGCTCATGAAAAAACACGGTTGTTTTTTATATGAGGCTTTACCTGCCATGGTAATACAGGCGTTTTAAAAGCTTTGTATGCCCAGCAAAGGCAGAAGTGCTTTCCAGCGAGACTTCAAACAGTGTCATGAACTGTTTCTCACCACAAGACCCCTTCTACCTTTTGAAAACTTCACTAAAGCATTTTCTGTGTTTGTGTTTCCACATTTTCTAAATGAAGGAAAAGGAGGGAGGCAAAGGGTTGATGTAGTAAACTGTTTACAGTAAACTTTTCAATTTTCCTGCAAATATGTGAATTAGCTACCTCAAAGAAAACTCCAAAACCAAGAATTCTTTATCCTTCATCCTCTTGCCTTCTTCCCCAGTACAGAGGAGAGAAAGGAAAAGGAAGTATAAAACTATTTTTTTTTCCTCAAATTTACTGGGCCTGCCAAGAATGACAGAAGTCTTTGAATATCTGAGCCTTTTGATATTCAAAAGACCTTACCTCAAATCTCAAAACCAAGGAAGAATTTAAGAACTTTTGCATGAACAGTGAATAGATACAAATAAAAATATTCAAGATGTAATAAAACAGTGTGTAGGCAGGATTATAAATTACTAGGCTTCAAGAAGATCCCTGAATAGCTTTGAGGGCTTAGTGGAAACCTCTGGAGGAAGAGCACAGAAGAATTTGTGGCTGAGATCTTGCATCTTCCTGTTTCTTCTACTGCTAGAAATGAGACACTGGATTAGAGCCTAGAACTGTTATGGGATGGTAATTCCTTCAGATTTGTAATTCAGAATTGAAAATTAAATAATCAAAAGTAATATACTGAGAAAATAAGGGATAAAGTTTTTATAGTTTAGTGTAATATCACTTAATGCCTGAAAGTAACTCATCCTTATTAGGAACTATGAACAAACCTCTATCATTCATGGTGTAACAGCAATGACTTTTTATTCAGATAGAACAAATAAAACCAGGAGATCTGGGACTAGTTCTTAGGAAAAGGAAGCCATTTTCTTTTCCAAAGCATCTTTACTTCCAGCTGCTACAAGTAGTTTATTTTAACAGGGAGGTCCCAATCCTGTAGTCTGGATTTGATCTACTAGAACAACTATACCAGGTCTGCTACCAGCTCCTCGTGCTCCTCTTAGTCTGGGAGCCTGCTCTGTGTTCCCCCTTATCTGTTCTTTTCTGGAGTGAAAGAGGGTGGGTTGGGCTGGAGTGGCCTGTGAGATAGGAGAAAAACAGGATCATGTTCACCTGCATTTCAGTTGCATCACAATTATGTTTCCTGTGGCTTGATGAGAGGGTAGAGCTATTCATTAGGCAACCCTACAGTCTTCTTATATCAGAATTTTGGGCACCATTGGCTTGATGCTTTTAAATTACACTCTGAATGAATTTTGAGGATTTACTTCTTATGCAAAGCTATCATTAGGGAGGGCATTTTAAAATATAAGATGCATCAGAAAATTATTTTTGTTCTGGAGGCACAAGAGAAATGCTCCATTTCCAAACCTGGTGTGATATAGAATGACAGTATAATAAGAGCACTTTGTATGATTTCATTGTGATCTCGTGGAAAACACATTTTGTTTCCCAAAATGCTCAAAAGCTCTGCAAACACCTACCACTGGAGAATAGAACATTTTAGTCCTGCTGCTGTTATCCCAGCCTCAGAGGGTGCTTCTCAGATGAGTAGAATGCATTGCTATCCATCTCCTCTCCACTGGATAGCAGCTTTGCTCAGTTAGTTACTTTTGGTACTGTTGCCCCAGAGAATGCTTTAACTATGAGGCTTGTATCGAGCTACTCCAGGATAACAAACAAATAAATAAATAACAGTCAAAACCAGTGAATCTGAAGGAGCTAACTTGTAAAAGAACTCTTCTAACTTTTTGTTCATGGTTGATGGGGTAACATTTTACAATGTTTTTTACATTTTATGGTTATATGTGTGTCTGGTGACTGAAGAAGGGCTTGATTTGTGTTTTCCCAAACATCCCTTACGATGGCTGTAGTACCTCATCATCCCTTGGCCCTTACAGTTTTTAGAGAGCAGCTTCTAGAAGAGATGCTCTGAATTTCTAGAAATGGCTCACGCAGCAAAGACTTGCCAAAAAATATACTGGAAAGAATCATTTGCTGCATACAGCTAAAGCCAATGGATTAGGGACTATATCCCTTTTCAGCAAATATCTCCTTCTGTATGAAATCAAGTTAAATTCAGTTTGCCCTCCAAGATATGTCTGTGGATGGCATAGCCCATAAAGATGACACATAGCCAGTGAATTAGCTCTTAAGGGAATAGTAACTCCTAATATTTGTGTTTGTTTGACAGTGTTAGGTAAATATTTTTTAGATATTTGAACCCAGAAATGGATATGTTTGTTGCTGCAAAGTGAGAGATCTGTAGATTTTATTTTGCAAAACAATTGAAAACAGTGTGTTGGTAGTAGGTAAGACCTTGCTAAACTATTAGACTAGATAACTGTAAAAGAGGAGATATAAAAAATGCACTGTTCTGAGTATACAGCTGGTGCTTGTTTTCTTTTTATTCACTGATAAAACATGAAAAAAACCCCAACCAACCAACCAACCAAAACCAACCAAAACCAACCAACCAACCAAAAAAAAAAAAAAAAAAGAAACTTTTACCAAGAATTACCACAGGGCTGACAATGACTTGCTTTTCTTGAAAATGCAGATTGCATATTGATCATCTGTTCATTAAAGGTATTGGTAGATTGTTCATTAAAGGTATTAGCTGGTGTATTTAACAATCTATGATTAATCTGTAATCATCATACCTCTGGTTAACAAATAGAGATAAGAGGCATGCTTTTTGCCTTGCTTCTTTAGATAGTGTCCAACACAGATGATTCCAGTCAGGGAGAGAGAATCCTAGAAGTGAGTTGCTTTAGCACTGTGCACTGAAAAAGAGAAATCAGAATGAACTTTATGCTTGTACAAATTGACTAGCTTTTAGAACATAGAGCACAAAAGTACTTAACTCTTCCTTGATATGGAGGAAAATATCCCAGAATTAGGAAGTAAAATAATTTCCTTGTTCATCTAGTACTTGCTACTGTTTTGGAATCTGGCCCCAAACGAGATTAACTGCTGAGCTGTGTGATGGGGGTATTTGGACTGCCAGACTGCCAGAGGATAGGCTACAAATCTGTTTAGGACTCCAATGGTTTTCCTTCTTTCAGAATTTAAAAGGATTTGAGTCCCTGACTACATTCTGCATCATCCTGGCTTATGATATAGGATTTCTAAAACTGTTTCAGGGGATCAGTAGTTGCATGGCAGGAAAGAGACACTGGCCTCATGAAAAGTTAGGAGATAAATGGAGAAGGTAGGAGTAAGTGCAGGAGGTAAGGTAGTCCATGTAAGGCCACATGGTTAAATTGCTTGAGCTAATCATAGAAACACAGAATGGTTTCAGTTAGAAAGGACCTTAAAGATCATCTAGTTCTAACCTCCATGGCATGGCAAGAATAACTCCCACTAGAGCAGGTTGCTCAAGGCCCTGTCCAACCTGGATTTGAATACATCTAGTGATGGAGCATCCACAACTTCCCCAGGCAACTTGTGCCAGTGTCTCACCACCCTCAGAGTGAAGAATTTCCTTCTTATTTCCAGTCTCAGTCTACCCTCTTCCATTTTCAGATCATTACCCCTTGTCCTATCACTACAGGCCTTTGTAAACAGGCCCTCCCCAACCTTCATATAGACCTCATTTAGATACTGGAATGCTGCAATAAGGTCTCCCTGGAGGCTTCTCTTCTCCAGGTTTAACAAGCCCAACTCTCTCAGCCTATCCTCAACTTCTTAAGACACATTTCGGCTTATAAAATGATTTATGCAAGAGGACACACTACAAAAGGTGACATAAATAATATATGGCCTCTGAAGACATGGAGACATGGAAAGACTGAAGAGCAGAATGGAAAGGAGGAGGTGGGACAGTACATCCTTTAGTTCAGATTGTCTCCCCAGGAGAAAGGATGTGAGCATGTAATCCTGTAATCCATGTGTCTTGGTTGTACATCTCCATGAATAATGCACTAAAAATAGGAATCTGATATAGCCTTCAGTCTGAGAATTTAGTTCGTAATTCCTATGTAGAGGTCCATGTGTTTGGTTCTGGGGACTGATTGTTCCGTCAAATGTCAATTTGCCAACTGAAATGCCAACTGCTTCATGTTACCAGCATCTGAGAGAAGACAGATTCATAGTTTGGAGGCATTATTTCATTCTCCAATTTCCTCCAGGAGTGTTGGTGGGTTTTTTTAAATATGAATGAAAATATCAATGAAAATGTATATCAAGGCAGGCTTAAGTCTTTGCTTTATTTGAGTGCATGTATCAAGAGATGCTTCTGTGCTGTTTTTGTAATAACTCCACCACTGAAGTGAAGTTCTGCTGAGAAACTGCTGCACACCTGTGAATTCTAACAAATTTGTGTTTCCTTTTTTCCTGGGAGAAAAGAAGACTGGCAATAACTGTTGTGAGCAGGGCACCACATTTGCCTTTTCACTTCAAAACATGCTCTTTCTGGTGTCTTTCAGTCCTTCTGCATTTGGAGCTTACAGGAAGAAAAAGGTGTTTGTCTTTTCTTTTCT
>JAAGNO010029455.1:281344-296735 GCA_033439905.1 Ceryle rudis
ATGCTCTTTCTGGTGTCTTTCAGTCCTTCTGCATTTGGAGCTTACAGGAAGAAAAAGGTGTTTGTCTTTTCTTTTCTCTTTTCTTTTCTTTTCTTTTCTTTTCTTTTCTTTTTCTTTTTCTTTTTCTTTTTCTTTTTTCTCTAGGCCATCAAATTCATATTGATCAAAGCAGCACTTTCAGGTTTTATCCCAGATATGTGATAATTCACTGTGGACTTAACCCCTATTCCAATTTGCCATATGGAGAACAACAGCCCTTTCTCAGACATATTCTTAATCTATCCCCAGATATTTACTGTCACCTCAAATAGAGATGATTAAGTCTCTCAGTCTTTAGTCTAAAGGAACTGATATGAACTACCCTGAGAGGATAATGTCTTCCCTCTTCATCTCTCCTGCATTTCAAAAGATGTCTGAAATGAGCTGATAAACAGGATTTCAGATGATAGAAGTCAGTCAGCAAAGCCTGTTGTGCCAGACTCCCTCAATTGCAAAGGTTGCAAAGATCCTGACTCCTGGCAAAGTTTTACAGACCTTGGATGACTATGCAAGCTTCATTAACTCAGATTTGACTAATTACTCATTTAAGGAAAACAAACAGAAACAGATAAATTCAGAGCCAACAAACCAATTGCTGTGAATAGGATACAGTGAAAATTGTTTGAAAGCCAGCTTTGGGACACGTATGCAATCCTTTTCTTTATTTGCTTCTGTTTGCATATTTCTTGCTACTGTATTTTTGTGAACTCTGAATGCTGGCATATGGCCATAATTTTTGCAGCTATTCCTTTGTTATCCACTAACGGCACACTTTTCACTTTTCTTCATTCTCTTTAGACCATTCCAGTAAAAAGGATGCAACAGAAAAATCTCATACCTCCTGTGAGCAACACCTCATTGTAATCTGCAAAAAGTTTGGAACATGAAAATCAGATAGTAAGTGTAATCTACCTGCAACCTGCTTTGCTATTCACCACTGATCCTCAAACATTAGGGTATGTCATCCATGTGTCCTTTATTTGCCTACCATTTTTACCATCCCTAATTTGCTCCTAGCTTGTGCTATTAGTCTAGCAGCTTTCCAGAGGACTTGAATCTAGCTTTAATTTAGTTACTGACTTAACCAAAAGTATTTCTCATCCTATAGGTCTTTTGTTGACATGGTTTTTGTCTTAGAAATTTAGTTTATAGGTTTAGTGGGGCAGCCTCAAATTACACCAGTAATACACTTCACAAAAAATGTCTTGTGGGTTATTTAGTCAATGAGAATCAGCAAATTCATTTGAGTTATATTTAGCACACAAACAAATGATGAAAAAACACAACAAAAATACCACAAAAAGGGAGATGAAAAGGAGAGAATGAAAAAAGGGAGACTATATTCGTCTGGCAATTTATTCAGGATGAAGAATTTGACATTGTCTCACACACCAGCTTGACTTTCAGGAACGCTCAGATGGTTTTGTAATGAGCTTGTTTGCAAGGTACTTCGTTTAAAGAAAGGCAATTCTTCATGGGCAAGTATCATTTCACAATCGGAAAATAAACATGACACTTAACATCATTAGTGTCTCATTATTCATGTTCCTCTGGACAGCAGAAGGCATCCTGGTTTGGTCTTTGACCTTGTGTCCTGCATAACCAATGGCCTGATTTCACTTTTATTTGCATGTGGGGGAAAGATTTCAGCTGAAAAACTGATGATTGTTTGCTTTACCACCAATCTTAGAGAAATGCTATGGTTTTGTACTTACCTGAACAGCTTGACAGGAAGACCTTTTTTGTCCAAATGTGTCTGGTCCAGTTAGTGTTACATGTGACTTAGGGCCCTGGTGGAGATAGTTCCAAGTTTGTTTGCCAACTGTCCAACATAACAGAACACTGATTCCCTGTTCTTGAAATATCCAGCTGTGACTTCAGTATACATAACTGTTACTGGAGAGGACTGTTTCTTTTCTAATATCAGTTTCTAGGCTCTCTGTGGAGGTCTCATGCATCTCGTGAGGATGGTTATACAAATAATGGATGTTTTGACTTGCTCTGGGATGGATGATTTGGAGGAAGGCTCTCCCACCCTGCATCCTATGTGGACTTATGGTGTGACTTCCTCCTGTGGTGTATTTCCAGGGTCCTTCAGGCCACTTCTGTGCTTTCTCCTCCAGACACTGGGGAATATGCACCAAGGCAAAACTTACCTTAATCATTAAGACACATCCTAAATACTTCTATGTCCTTTCTTGCTTACCTCTTGAAGTGCAGTAACATTAAGGCCTCTGATGAATCTCATTTACAAGAACAAGCCTAATTCCAGTTAATGCCAAGCATTTTTTTCTAAGCAATTTACAAGTGTTTAATGTGTCTGTCCATGCATTTCCAAAGGTCGGGTTTTTTTCACTTCCTAAATTCTAAGTTAAGGAGACACTTTGAGATGAACTTTGATAATTTGATTTCAGAGGGAATTAAGCCTCTGAACGCATCAGGAAATTTATCTATTAGATATCAATAGCCAAATTCTTAATTTTTGTTTTAAGATAGGAAATGGACCTGTTGCTTTGCCAATTTAAGACAACCATGTCTTTTTAAATATCCCCACAGGCTTGTGTGAGACAACAGACACAAATCACTTTATATATTTTGGCAATTCCCTTATTTTTGGAGTCAGACCTCATACTGTGAATTGCTAGAATTTTCATTAAATTAATTATTATTGTCACTTTTAAATAATGCCCACCTCAAATATTTTTTGTGGCTCTGGATGAATGGTCTTTTTCTGTTTCTGTTCTGTTAACAACAAAACTAAGCTGTTGTTCTGTCTTGTTACGGAGCTCTTAACGCTGCTGTGCACCTGTCTGCATGCTTTTATGTTTTGCTCCTCATAACAAAGTCCAATGGCTGCCAAGCCGGTAGAGGAGGGAGAATGCTTCCGTTTGACACCAATGTGTTGAACCATTTGTTCAAAACTGCAACTCCTTTAATCGTGCAGGCTGCATCTTAATAGAGAGCCTTGTTAAAGTTAATTATTTCTGTTGGCATACCCCAGCACTCAAGATGTTCCAGAGTGAATCACGATGATACCTCTCCTAGACTTGATATAATTTATTAAAAGCTACATTCATTTGAAGGTGAACCATTGGCAGCAACGTTTAATTTAAATCCTGTGATGATTTTGTCAGTTTTATACATTGTGTAGCAATAAAAATTATACTTGTTGGTGAGAGGATAAAGGAAATAACAGGTAATTGTCATAGGAAGTACACCAGTAGGAATAGAGAGAAATAGCCATTCTGGGCTGGAATAAGAATCCATGCTGTTGCTTGTGTCAGCTTGTGGCTTTCTTAGAAAGCTGGGCAACTCGCAAGTACCTAGATTCATCCAAAATTCATGCTATAAAGCTATACACTAATTCATGCTAGAAAATTTTAGCAAAACCAGATTTCTGAGGGGCACAGTAGCAAGTGAAAACTAAGTTAGGTGAATGCAGGGCAATTCATATTAGAAAGGTTAATTTATTAAATAACAGAGGAAACAGCATGTATTTGTATAAAAGAGTGATGTATTTAAGATGTATATTGGATCCTGTTACTTACAGAAAGCTGTAAAATGGTTCTCAACAGGAAAGGAAAAAATTTTCAATGAAATTTTTCTCGAGTTTATTTTACCTTGACCACAACAATACATTTTACCTGTTTGTAACTTCCAAAAGTGGTGAACAGCCTAAGCTGAATCTGAATCTAAAAGCTGAACTGTAACAGAGAATTTCTGTCCCAACTATTGTTTGACAATTGAAAATGAAGTTTTATCAGGAAAAATGTCAGTCAACCTTTTCTCTATGGGGCTTTGCTAAATTCCCCCATGCTCCTATGCTAAAGACACTTGTAGCTGGGTTTAATTACCAAATGCAAAAGTGCAGTGTTGCATGAGGAAGTATGTCATGCATATAGAAAAGCCCAAGGAAATGCTGATTTGTACAGCTCAAAATTAAAATATTTTCCACTCCCACTTAGCCAGGTCCCAGCTGGCTTGAAGCAAGTGACATTTCTCCTGATGAAGTGGTACAAGATGACAAGTTACTGGGATGTCATCTTCCCCTCATCCAAATAAAACCAATCAATTATTTAAAAGAATGAAGAATTATATGAAAAGAAACAGTGAAAGGGCAAAGTGCCAGAAAGGGTAAAGGCTTGGTTCCATTTGGCACTTTTCTTCCCATATGACACATTAAATGTTATCCACACCATAACACATACAGACCTAATAATGGCAATAATAGCAGCAATACCTCTTATTGCATACAATACCTGTAAGCTGATCACATTCTTAGAGCTTTTTAGTGAAATACAGTGATTTAAAAGGCTATAGTTCCTGCAAGATTAATACAAGGGACAATTAAAAAAAATCCAATGCACAAATAAAAGCAGTGTGCTATTAAGGGAATTGTTTCAAAATAAAAACCCCAACATGTATAATAGTAGTGATATATGATTCTATCTGGTTTTGCAGCTCTTTGTAGATTTGCCTCCCAAATCAGAGGTAATCATATAATAAGGTATGTGTCAGCCCTAATCCCATTTTTCACTTAAACATATGAACAAATGGAATGGAGTTCCTACTGCGGCGATGGGTGCATCAGCAAAGTGAATGTTAATTTTAAGTAGTATGATGCAATCTAAAATTCAGGGATTTCCTTAATTTCCATAACCCTTGTTCTGCAACCAGCACTGTGAGGAAAGGGGAAGGGTGGGACCAGATTTCCATTTGACCTTCTCTGTATGCTGGAAGATGAAAAGTTACAGCCAGATGCTGCCAGGCTGGGAGTGGGGACAGCCCAAGCCGCCAACATCCAAAGTTCAAGGAGAGGCAAAGCAGCACCAAAACCCAGGTGTGTCTCCACATAACTGGCAGCTTCTCCAGACAGAGTCAATGTGCTTGTGGTTTCTTTCAAAGAGATGCCACCACCCCATACCCTTACTGACTTTAGAGGATTTGTTTAGATATGCTGTTCTGGACACAAGAAGTCTGGAGAATTTTTTTAATCCAAAGAGAGGCAGGGTAATTGCTATTACAGCATTGTAAGGCTCAACAATTAGTCTTATGGCATTAATAAGAAACATAAAACTCTTAGCTTTTTAGCTTTCAGGCAAATAATTATCTCCCTTGTGCTGGAAGTTGACGATAATTGCAGGTATGGTTTAGAATTATTTTTCTTTTTTAGGAAGAGACTATTTTTTTAAAGGATTTTATTCACATAGATTATGGATATTAGCTTTCTTCTGAATAGACAGATTAACTATTTTAAGATGACTTGTTTGCAAGGAGGGCAAATACTTGTCCATGTTTAACTGTATTTTAAGAGCATCACATAAGTACTTGACTGTCATCTTTTCTAGATCTTCCTACTAATTCTCCCACTTTCAACTCTGAACTCAGAAAACGCTTGTAAATTAGCATAACAGGAATATCAGCTTGAGGAATCAGCATCTACAGAGTATTTCTTTATAGACATCTATGTTCTTTAAATACTAAACAGCAAAAAAAAAAAAAGAAAAAAAAAAAAAAAACAACAAAGAAAAACCCTCTGGGCACTGACTCGGTCCCTTTGGGTTAGAAATCTGTGTATTTCCCCTTGCTTTTATCTGCTTGTTTTAGTGCAGGTTCCCATGGTGAGGAACAAAGGACATGCTCTGAGTGCACACTGTGTGCTACTGTGTTGTTCCCAGATTGGGTTCCAACTGATCCATGGGGTACGGGAAGCAGCAGCACTCCTCACAGCTGTGCTGTTGGGACAGAGCAGAGCTCTAGTCCAGCCCATTTTATAAGTTGTAGGATCAAATCCCACTATTTGTATTCAGGCAAACCTCCCATGCAGCTCAGTGGGTTTTCTTTCCTTCAAGACAAAGGAGTAAAGACCACACTCCTTGAGAGCACCAGAAAGGAAACTTGCTTACATTTCTTTTTCTTTTGCCTCCCTTTTCCCTGAAAGACAATTGCTTTGAAGTTTTCTTGACTCCAGCCACCGAAACCAAATCCAGCACAGAGAAGTGATACTAAGCACAGTTCTGGAAAGAAGAAGTGCTAGCAGATGGAAAGCTTGAGAAAGTCATTAAAGCAGCTGATGTTCTCATATTTTTATCTCCTTCTCATTAATAACTAGGAACAATTGCAATTGTCATCACTTTGTGTCCTCAAAATTCCCTCATCCAATCATGCGAATCCTAATCAAAAGCCAGCAAATCTCATAGTGGACATAAGACTTTTTTCTTCGCTATCACATAATGTCAACAAATCTTCCTGACCTTGTACTGTCAAAATATGTCATCAGGTAAGGAAAACATATCCAAATTTGGAAAGTATCAGTGTTTCCGCCTTTGTTTCTTTTCTTCATGAAAGATATATTTCATGTGGAAATTAAGAGTTCTTAACTATCACCTGGCTAGAGCAGGATGCAGGCAAGCAACTGGTTTAGTAGGTCTCCAAAACCAGATTACTTCATATTCTGATATATGTGCAATCCACCAGTGAATGTAAATCACGTTCTTGGGACACTGTGGACTTTGATGAATTGTGGATACACTAAAGTACATATAAACCCGGTCAAGTTTGGGGCAATATAATAATGGCAGAACAGAGCACAGTGCAGGCAAAATATCTGTGTTAATCCAGACTTTGTGAACCATTTTGAAACCTGTCCTAATGTCTGGATGCTGTGGGTACTTTGCTGGATTTTTCACAGTTACGGCTATAACAGCTGCAGGTACTTTCCACAAAACAGAGTAGATATGCTTTTACACTCTGTCTGACACACTATATTTTAAATGTCTTAGCTATTCCATTTTAATGTAATGAGATGGGTACTGTGCATCTACCCGATGTCAAATGATTGCAGAAAGAGCATTCAGTTGAAGTTTAATTAGCATGTAACTGATAAGTCCAATTACTCTATAATGATTTGGAAATTACATGAGCTACATATTTTGTGATTGTGGCCTTATATAAAACACAAAACTCGTGAGGAAATTTTCACTGTTTAATGAACACTTTAAAAAACCTATTCTGGGTTTAATCAGATATCAATTAGTTGGCAAAGGGAAATCTTAAATTAACATGTATTAACAGTGTTAATTGGCAGCAGATTTTCCATTGAGTCAACTGCAGCATGGAAGCCTGTTTCCACCCCAGTGTGTAATGTAGCACAGAATGTGCAGTCCATATAATGCCTCTTATTGTGCTGAAATTTTGTAAGAAATTCAATTACTCCCTTATACTGGGGGTGGATCTGATACATAATTAATTCAGGATTGGTTTAAAAGATGTCTACATAATTAGCAATGCATGGAATACATTATCTCTGGTGTATTTTTAAAACCTTAGTAGTTCCCCTTTGAAACTAACCCTTGCTCTTTAATTAACAGATAACGTATTGCAATATTAAATTTGTGATGTTGCCATTTTGGCAGCATTTGAAGTGATGCTGTTCATTATGGTTGCCATGGAGCATACTTCATTTAATTTATGATCATGTGTCATTGATGGAAGAATATCTTGGGGACAGCACCCAAAATGTTACTTCAGAAATGTTGATTTATATTTAAATACATGCTCTGGAAATGAGAGTAATGTGAGCAGTGGGAGTATTTTTACTGCATGTCTCTGGTGTTGCATGGTTATTTCCCAATGAATTGTAAACCAACTTTTTTTAATCATCCTGCTGTGAGAGGGGATCTCTGGGGATGGCTTCAGAGACTAGCTTTCAAAAATAGTTAGAGAAAAAAAAAAATTGCCTGAGGGAATTAAGGAAACCAAGGTTAGGTGCTTTCAGTGAATTGTCATCTGAAGGAGTATGATTGTTTTCCCATTAAGCTCCGCACTGTTTGTAGCTAGACTGGTCATTCAAGTTAGATGCTAAATTGCCCAAAGTTAGAGGTAGTTGATACTCACCACCATGCTTGGAATTGTCCAAGTATAAATATAATCTGGAAGAAAGATGCCCTAATGTGCCTTTCCTTAAGTAAGTTGGTACAAAATACAAAAAATGAAAAAAAAAATTGTTTTCATTTCCTCATTAAAGAAAAGAAAAAAAAAGCCTTAATTTCCTTCTGCTGGATTCCTTGTAGCCTTTTAATGTGACATAAGACTCCTACTGTTTCTGGCCCATCAAAACACTATTAAAATACAACAATAACAAAAGATTCTGCATTTATTCATGGCAGAAGGAGGGAAGAGGAAGGTTAGAGACCTATTGATTCTCTCTTTACACACAGCCAAAGAGGTTTTTATTCTTTGGATATATTTGAGTAGCAGATGGCAGACGGATTTCAAAGTTGTCAAGCAGATTAACAGAAGTTAAGAACCTAAATCCATTTGGGTGGCTCATGATCCTGCTTTGCTAAGATGCCAATGATCTCACCCGAAGTTGGACATTTGGTACTTGAGAAAATAAAACAGGCTTGTAAGTCAAAATATTACCTCAGTCTTCAAAGTTCATTCTGAAAAGGTAATGTTAGACTTTTCTGAAACAAAGGAGATTAAATGATATGTCCTCTGCTGAAACGTTTTCCTTGCTTTTCTGTGACAAAGACTTTTGATCTGGATTCCAGGAGTACCATGTCTCTTCCTCTTTGCCTTCTCTCTCTGAGCTTCCTAGAGAAGATTGCACTTGTTATGTGAACAGACGCTGCCAATACCATGGGGTACCAATCTAAACTGGTTCATTCCCCTAAGCATGGCAGGAATATAAATGATGAATCATGGAAGTATGGGAAGGATGAAATGATATACACACAGAAATGCTAAAGCCAAACTGCTTCCACCTATTACCTTCACCCAAATTAGCACTGCTGGTCTTGCGCAAAATTCATTTGCAACTGAGTGATCACTATTAAATAGTACAGAATGCTTGCAAAACTTGCAGAAGTGTTGGTTTTGGGTGATATCAGTATGGTTGTTATAAGTGCCTAGAAAGAAAGGTAATTCCAGTTGGTATTTTGACTTTCTTTAGTATAGCAGAATCATATCATGAAGTCATCTGGTGATGCTAACAGTGTTCAGATACATTGCTGTCCTGCTGTCTAACCCTGGCCTTAACAGAGCAAGACTGTGTGACTGGGAAATGCTGCCTAACAGTGGTTGTAATACCCACTTTTGCCAGTAATAATTTATTGCTGTGCACAGAATTGGTATAAACCAGGTTATGGGGAACATTAGATCTACACAGAAACTGATCATCACATTATTTTATGTGTTGATCTGATAATCCAGAAGAGATAACACTATTCTGTGAGGTTGGTTATTTTCAGTTTGCTTTTTTAAAAATTTTATTTCTGCAGTAAAATTTCCAAGAATGTTGAGACAGAGTAGAAACAAATGGAAAAAAATCAGGCTGAAGTAATTTTTTTCAGTGTGGAAATGAGTACAGATACATTCTAAGTAATTGTTATTTCAGTACAGACTGACCAAAAAAAAAAAGAAAAAAAAAAAGAACAAAAACCCCCAATCAACTAAAAACTGTTGAAATGTATTTGTGCTGTAGGAATATTTTGAGGAGCAGATAGATCTGTGTGTGTGTTTGCATTCTACCTCCAACCTCCTTGGGCCTAGTTGATCTACAAGAAACAAGACTGAACAGCCTAATGATGTTTTAAAACATTTGTGCCCTTCCCCAAGCCTTACCTCAGCGTGGCAGTCTGGGAGGCTGAGTAAGAGACCTTCCTCTACTTGTGGTGGTGGGATTTGCGCTGTGTTGTGAGCTGAGCATGAAGCTTTGACTTTACACTGACAAAGTTATGCCACCCCAAGGCAATTCAGAAGGTACTACAGAAGCCTCATTTCTACCCCTTCTTGTTACTAAAACAAGATGAAGTGGTGAGAGATCTGTGAGCTCTGCTTTAATGAGCTGCTACCATGGCACAATGATTCACTATGAGCCAGAAATTAGTCAGGCTGAGTAACAAAATGACTCTTTTAAAAACACCACAAAAGCATACTGTAATTTTGTATAATTACTGATGAGTTGCCATTGATTTATGCCTCTCAATTGCCATCAAAGGACCAACTAGAATTTAGCCTGAACGCTAAAAAAATGGATGCCTTTCTTACAGGATATGCTAAATAATTATGTGAGATACACCTGGACTTCAGGATCATAGACTTCTGTCATGGGAAATTGTAACATAGGAGCATGATATTTTAAAAACTCATTTCTCCTGAAAAGAAATGTTTTCCCCAGTTGAGCAAGTCTTGTTCTTTGCTAACACACTGACCCATATTTACCCTGTTGCAAAGACAAGGGTCTGGATTAGTCCCCCCTACTTTTGGCACTTAACTAAAGAGCATCAGCTAAGACCTCAGGTCTTGTGGGATCTTTCATTCACTAAAAACTGGGGAGATGTCTTCACTGGTGGTCCAATGAATTATGATTATAAATCTATACATTCCTGACTACCATCACAGGCACTGACTTTTTTAGTCAAATTTCTTTCTGTTTTTACCAGCTGGTAGTTGAATGAACACTAACTGGACTATAATTTGTACAATGGCTGGGGACATGCTGTAAGAAGTAGAATGGGGCTCCTGTCCAGCTGATGGTAAGCAATGAATTCTGCCCACCCCACATCTGGTGCCTGTGTCTGTGGCTCCATTGCCAAGCTGCTTCTGTAGGCTCCAGCAGTATTAGGACTGTGGGTCCATGCAGGGAGAATATCCATTTCCTGGCCAAAATAAAAGCTTTATGTGGTGTGGATGAATATATCTACTGATGAGCATATGAACAATATGTTCACAGCCTGACCTTTCAGTAGTTTTGTGGAAGAATTTAAATCAATATTGCTGTGTGACAAATTATAATTTCTATCATCTGACACAATGTTCTCTCTGAGGAGCATAAAATGTGAAATGGAAACAGCAAAAGCTTAATTTTAGTTTCTACTTGCTCCCTTGACAGTGAAAGGAAACCAAAACCTCAAGAGAAATGACTATGATTTTTGACACACCACCTGTATTTTTAAGTGCCACCAGGCTGTGCATGTGTCTGGATGTAGACGACACTGGAGATCTGTGTGTGCCACTGCCCTCAGAGAGTTTGTGATGAAAATGCTTGCATGCACTTCTTTTCTCTTGCAGATGAGATAGGGGAGGTTTTAATTGATTGTTAGGAGGGCAGAATTTAAATAAGCTGAAAAAGACAGCAATTCCACAGTGCATGCTATTGATTTATCATTTCCTTTCTGAGCAGAAAGTGGCAGGTTACAGGGCAGAAAAGTATTATGAGAAAAGGCACAAGGATAAAAAAGGGTTTGAAAGAAAGGAGAAGAAAGAAGGTTAAAAAGAGAATGATAGAAGAGGGAGAGAGACTACCAAGAATTGGACTTGCAGGAAAAGGGCATCTCCAAGAATTCTTGGAAACAATATAGGGTAACAAAAGAAAAGGAAACATCAGTCTAAGGGCAGGGTAAGCAAGTCCAGTAAGAGACGGGACAAATTAAGAAGTAGAGAACAGGAGTTGAACCACTTTTTTTTTCTCAGTGGTATAATTGTGAATCCCTCTCTGCCTTCCTAGGCTGGTTGCCGTATTGGGATGGCATTCTCTAAGCTGCTCTCACTTAACACTAGCTAGGTGCATTGGGCTACTCAGCTGGACCAGTCATGGGTCCTATCAGTCTTCATGATGATTGTTCCTGGTAAGTCTTTTTTTGGAAAATTAAATTTTTAAGTGCAATCAAAAAAACAAAGCAAGTGGCCAGGAATATGTTATGATAAATGCATAGCTACTTACAGTATAGGTCAAATGGACTAATTAATAAAATGTCCTGAAAGATAGAAACAACAGCCTATGATATGTATTTAGACCTGTAGTCCAGGGCCTCATCTTTGGAAAAACAGCACTTGTGGGATATTTTTGCTAAAAGATAGTGGAGGGCCAGGGTTAAGTCAAGTGAACTTTATTTCAAGGCATATCGGAAGTTAGGGAGGCGGGGAGTGAGTCATCATTCAAAATTCTCAGAATAGATTTGCTAAATTTACAAATTCCATGTTAATTCCAATTCTTCAGCCCTGACTGGCAACAGCTGTTTACTTTGTTTTACTTTATTCCTTGGCTTCATAATTTTCCCATCAAAATGTACCTATTTGTGTGCTGTGAGATCCTGAATTGGTTTGGAAGATGATGGCAGGAAGGGGATCAGTCACTACAGTAGTGAAGGAAAACAAGGGAATATTTTTTGCTTTGTTTCGTTTTCCACTGCCCATTTTCTATAATTATTCTAGCAAAGACAGTTTGCAGGCACATTTCTGGAAAGAACAAAGTTTTAATGATTGCAGGATATTTGGGCAAAGCAAACTGATTCTTTGCCCTCTTTCAAACACAAAGTCACAGAGCACTGTGACCTTGTTGGTCAATCAAGCAAAACAAATTGAATTTGAAGTAATTAATACTTGCCACAATGTGCTTGGGAATATGCTAACAACTGAGAAATATTTGCAAATAATTAGTTCAATTAATTAAACAAAGATTAAACTAATCAGATAAATTACTCCTTTTGTCCAGGTCTAATAATAAATATCAGTGACAGGTTTCTTTTGGCTGTTGCACAACTGATGCCTTCATTGATTTGTCTTGCCTTTTTGAGTAAACAAACAAAAGCAAAAATGTAGCATTCTCACAGTATTTTTATTCTGGTTTCATCTGGAAGTTGGGGTGCCATCTTCTGTCTTTAACTTCTACATTTCAGAAGGAAGGAGAATTAATTAGTGTCAAATGATTGGAGAGCTAGTAACCAAATGATGATAACCAGAATGATGAGGCTGCTCAATCTCTAGAAAAGGAGGGATGCACAAAGATTACAAAATAAAAAAGTGGAGGAGGAAGAACTGTTTTGTATATTTGCTTGGGCTAGGACAAATTACCATGGAATAAAATAACATTGAGAAGGTCTAAAAAAATAATCAAACTGGGAAGATAATTAAACCTGAAGGGGATCATCTATGGTCTTCACCCTCAGAGTTTTTAAAAATGTCCTAGGCATTACTTTAAATCATACTTCACCTTAGGACATGCGGGATAGGTAACATGACATTTATCCATGTTGCTGCCATCCCTGTGATTCAGTTGTGTGATACAAGTTGTGTGGGAAAGTAAAAACTTAAACAGTGAGAATATTTGTTTTCACCCATAATATCGAAGGATTAAAAGTCATCTGAGCATTACCCTCTTAAAACCAGTATAAATAAAATGTTTGAAGTTTGGAGAGGAGGAGGAAGTAGCTGCACTGCTTTGTACACATGTTTTGAACAGAACTTTCCCTCTTTTAGCAGAGTCGCATATCTTTTATCTATAAGCCAAGTTTACTTCTCTCAAAATCCCCCTTTGTTTATGCATCTCACCTGTAATGAAAGGGCACATGGAGACAGAGAGGAAGGACGTTCATTCCTGTATCAGGAACTGCAATAATCCCTGATCTGGAAAACAAAACCACAAGATTTTGGGTGGTGGCATCTGCTGTGGTTTTGTCACTGTGGATTACAGGCTACTTCATCAGTGGCTTTGAAAGGTAACTGTCAGTCATGTCACAACTCACCTCCATGCGTCAAGTACTTCTGATGTACCACTAACCTCAAGTGAGTTTTCCCTTCTACGTTATCCTTCTCATTTGGCAGTGCTCACCTTGAACTTCTTTTATTATTTTGAGGAGCTGCTCCCTTACCTAGGAGTCCCTTTTTTCACAGATGTCCATATGATTTCTCAGGGACATCTCCACTGGTGTTTGAGGGTGTCTCAGGAACTGTTCTTGCTTAGGCTGCAAGATAGTGACACAAAGCTGAATGGTACCATAATGTACCCAAGACAAGTTTTTGAGACAGTGTGTTATCACAAACAGAGCTAACTCCAGAGGCCATTATAAGCATTTAGTA
This sequence comes from Ceryle rudis, assembly GCA_033439905.1. Lineage (NCBI taxonomy): Eukaryota > Metazoa > Chordata > Aves > Coraciiformes > Cerylidae > Ceryle > Ceryle rudis. The sequence continues at coordinate 295,247 of JAAGNO010029455.1, forward strand.
TACAGTACTAAAGTATGAAAGACTCAATTAAAGTTTATTTGATATAAAATTAACAGTCTTTTCTTCCTCTTCACTATGCTGATTATGTTAAAACAGAACAATGAGGCAGCTGCAGTGGAACAGTATCAGAGAAATTTCTGTCAGCATTTACTATAGGCAAAATTACAAGGCTAGGTTTTCTCAGCCAGTTCAGTGAGCCAACTGGCTGCACATGTTGCAAATGCTTTTTTATACTATCATGAACTGCAGAAAGAATACATTGAAATTTTTCTCCTTTTTGAAAAGTAAGAGAATGGTGCAAATGTGGGAAAAAATACATATTCAGCTTTTGCATTGTGCTTCTCTTCCACAGCTTTCCAGGGCTCTGATCCAGTGAAGCCCTTCAGTGCTTGTACAACTTTAAGCACCTACACAGTCCCTTTGAAGTTACAGTGACTCTCTTTTAAAAAGTGCAGTTGAAGACGTCTTACTTTAACTTTAGTTGGATTTTATTGTTGTGATTTTCTAAATGAAAATACTGTGTTTTACAATTAATTCAGTTCATGTGATTTTAGTATATAGGGAAAACTGACTAGGAATGATCACTTTTGAAAGCCAGTCAAAGAAAATCAATCACAGGGACTGCATTTCTTTTCTTTTCTTCTTCCTTTTTTTTTTTTTTTTAATAGTAGAATAAAACTTCTCCAGACTGCGTTACTTTTTCAGGGTCCTTTAGTGTAATTTCTATAGAAGCTTTCTGGATCTACTCCTATTAAGTTTTATACACTTCTGTTTCATGAGAGTGATACATAATATTTCAAATGACAAGTTTACTGAAACCCTATTTTTTTTATCATAAGGCTTTAAAAAAAAAACCAAAAAACAACCAACATCCTGCAAGCTATTTTTTTTCCTCTGTGTAAGTTGGAATAAGAATAGTAATTTGGCAATGTACATTTGCATAGAAACCTATTGCCTAAGAACCTATTTATTACACCAGTTATAACTCAAGCAGATATGAAATGGCCCAGAGGTAAAGCAGAGTTGATGGCAGAATGAAAATGTGCATGTAACTTTCTGTGGGCTTAAGTTTGTTGACTTTGTGATTATTTTCATTTAATATGTCTCCAGATGAATATTAACTTTTTTTGCTGAAAGTTTACTTGTGGCTCAGTTGTACTGAAATAAAAAAAATTGGGTGCTCTAACTAACATTTGATTTAATTTAACTGTAGCCTTTCTATTCCTTGCTGAAATACAACTTTATGGGTTTTTTTTAAAGGATGATTTAGGGTTTTTTTTATTTTACAGTGTCTCACAAGGGATATTCCTACACCAAAAGCAATCACACTTTATAGGTAGTTATTGTAATTTTTCTTCCTTTGTGATAGTGGACATGTACTACAGATGTCAAAAGAACAGAGTTCTATTCCCAGATTTCTTTCTTTCTTTCTTTCTTTCTTTCTTTCTTTCTTTCTTTCTTTCTTTCTTTCTTTCTTTCTTTCTTTCTT